>JAPYZJ010004301.1:0-25188 GCA_030522765.1 Ophioninae sp. B BG-2022a | reverse complement strand
AATCCTACCAAGTGTGCCCACGGCGTTGTCCGCCTACATAATACACGAGAAACCTCAAGACAAAAAAAAAAGCTAACGGCGTTCTCGTTCGTTGCGCTGATTCGCGTCTACGTTACGAGCCCAGAAATCCCGAGGATAAACACCCAAACCACGCAGTGCGAAAATCAAAAGTGCTAGTCCCAGTGTGCGTCCTTCCCTCTCCGCGAATTAAACGAATCTGAAGATTAGTGTCTAACGAGTAAAAACAAAACGAAAAAAAGAGAAGAAAAAAAAACACGAAGGAACGGGAAAAAAGTGTAAACGAGAGATTGCGAGCGTCGTGGTGACCCACGTTCTTTCGCCCTATTCGGGATCACAAGTGTGTGTGCGGCCAAACGGAAGGGAAAAAAGCCTGCGTAGACGGAATAGCGCGGAAGAAAGAGCGAGGAGGGGGAAGAGCCGCCCATAACTGCCTCGGGCAAGCGAGAGCGCCAACTATTGGCGAAAGTGTGAGTGAGAAAGAGAGAGACGGAAATAAAGAAAGAGAGAGACCGCTAGGGCGGCAGGGAGGGAGGGAGGGGGAAAAACGAAATCGTGGAGTGAGTGCGCAGCTGTAGCAGGGAGGGGGGAGTCGAGCAACGCGAAGTAGGCGGTGCGGGCCAGTGTACTACGGGACTGCGTCAAGAGAGCCTGAGCTTGTGACGTTCTCTCTCTCTCTCTCCCTCTCTCTCCCTCTCTGCTGTGCGAGCGGAGCGTCGCGATCGGAAAGTGAAGAATCGAAAGAAAAAAAAAAGAAAAAAAAAACAAAATACGTATATATAGATTGATGTACGTACACGTTGAGGTACGCGAAAAGTGATTAGTGTACCTTGCGCGATCGCGCGTGTTCATTCCTGTGTGTTTCGTGTACGATAAGTGGTGAGCATTGCGAAATACAAAAGTGGCGGTGATAGCGAATTACAAAATTTTTGGCTTTTAGTATACTTTCCAGTAAAACCGTTCGAGATTTTTTTTTCTCTCTTCGTCTTCGGATTTCGTGTCTATAAACGCGGTTCAACGAACGCGTTTCTTCACTTCTTTTTTTTTCTCGTTCGTTTAAAAATCTGGGTGTGACGGATATATACGATTTAACATCCCTTAATACGTAATCCATACGAACATTTCCGTCGCCGGGAATTGCCAAAAGACGAAAGAAGCGTCATCGATTTGTCAACTTTCTAGACCAGGGGGAGGCGCGGGAGACACACGGGAATGCCTGCTATCGTGATATAAAAATAGGTGAGCGCACATTTTTCGTTCACCTTTCCGCGAACAAATTCAACCTAGCCAATTGTATGTTTTTTTTTTCTCCTCCTTTTCCTCTTTTCTTCATCACCGCGAGATCAAACAAAATTCCACGCATGGAATTTTTATCTCGATCGTTCCTCTTTTTTTTTTTCTCTCGTCGAGTAGAGACGAAGCGGCGGAAAAATCGTCGTCTGTTTTTCGTTCGTATTTTTCGACCGGTGTATCCCGTATATATCTATATGCAAATTTCACGCGTACCCCACAATACCCGCTGACCCGAGTGCTTCTTTTTTTTTTCTCTCTTTTTTTTTTTCGATAAAACGAGACGCCCGCGGAAACATTTTCATCTTTCCGGCGTGGGTGTTTTTGTACGTTGATGGTTGTCTCTAGTGGTCTCCGTCGATTATACGCGTACTTGGTGAACAAACTAAAGCGTGACTCGACGAGCCGGGAGACTCATCACTAAGGTGGTCGTCCGTCTTTCTCTCGCACGCTAATGTATGCTACCCCCCCCCCCCCCCCCCCCCCCCCCCCCGCGGTGCGCGCCCCCCCCCCCCCCCCCCCCCCCCCCAGCGCCACCTCTTTCGCCCCGGCACTTTTGCGAACTCGTTGCGGCAAATGCGACGGAAAGAGCGTGGCGCTGTCGTCGAACGTTTGACCGTTGGAGGGGATAAAGAACGAATCCGAGCGGCAATGAGTGCGACGGAGAACGTTCGACGCTGTCGAGCTGAGTACTGGTCGCGCGTGTGTGTTTGTGTGCGTTCCCGGTGAGAGGGCGCGCGTTCGAGGACCCGAGTGGGGGAAGGACGAAGCGCGAGAGAGACAGGAAATAAACACAGCGATAACGTGTGCCCTGCGAAAGAGAGACGCGCCGAGCCTTCGGAATAAGGATTCGAGGCGGGCAATACGAAATTTTTTATGCTGACGAAATCATTTTTTCTTTTGGTTCGTGAAGCTCAGGATATCTTCGAGAACGATTCTTTAACCTCTTTTTTTTCGGACAAGTACGATTGTGATTACGTTGATTGGAAAAGGAACTTTTTTGAGCGAGTTTTTGAAACGTGAGGTTAGGGATGATCGTTGGCGTACTTTTTTTGTTTATCGTTTGTATGTGGCGGATTTTATTAGGAAAGAGAAAAGTAAATATCGACTCTGGTTTTTTTTAGGTTTGTTGTTTTTTTTTTGTTAATTATTTATTCGTCGTCCGTAGGTTTTCGCGGAAAAACCAGCGTCGCGATTTGTCAAGAACAAAGAGAATAACGGTCGCGAACTTTTTTATGGTTTCGAATGATTTTCATTTATCGTTTTTTCTTTTTTTGTTGGTTTTTACTGATTTTACCATGAGGAATGAAGTACGGTTCGAAACTTGGCGTCAAGGACGACTAAACAAAAGAATCCAAATGTTCCGTTGCTTCCGTCTCTCTCTCTCTCTCTCTTGTTCGCCCGTAGCAGCGAAGTGTCCCGGTTGCGCGGAGTCGCCGCGCGCACACCCGGCATCGAAAGCCGGATTTCTCAAAGCGCGCGCGTCGCCTCGTCATTATGCAACGAGTTTTCGCGCGCGCCGACACGCGAAAGAAAGAAGAAAAAAAAAAGAATCATCACCAAAAACTCGCCAAACATCCACAAACGTCGAAATTGAAGAATTTTTACGAAGTCGCGAATAAGCGTTTCGCAAACGGAAACAAAGATGGCGTCTTTTAGCAAGAGTGTTTAAAATCACGGAGGCTTCAATTGTTTTTTTTTTTCTTCTTTCTAACGCTCGAGAAAAAGTGATGACGCAACCGAATTTCTTTTTCACGTTCGAAATGTGTATACATCGCTGAAAAAAAAAAGATAAACAACGCCGAACTTTCGGTTAAGATTTTTCTCTTTTTTTTTTTCTTTCGTTTTTTCGCGTGGATTTCCGTTGAAAGGGGATTAAAAAAAAAGTCGCGATAAAAACAATAACGAGGCGGCGCGTCGCGAACGTATCACGTGGTGATGCGTCAGACACGGTGCCACGGAACAAACAGAAGCGAACGAGTCCCGAGAGTTCTCGCGCGTCTCGCTTCCTCGCGCTTATCCTTATTCGCGCGCACGTACGTGTCGCGGCCGCGCATCCTACTGCGCATGTGTAGGTGTGAGCGAAAGAGAGGGAGATAGAAATATAAATATACGTATACGCGCATGCGCGAGCGAGAGAGAGAGAGAGAGAAAGAGATAGAAATATAAATATATGTATACAAGATATAAAGACGGAAATTGTAAGGCTGTGCGCGTGTAGATAGAACCGATTGCGTGGTCTCTCACGGCTCTTGCACCGGCCCCGCGTGGCTCGAGCCTTTTTTTTTTTACTCCTCGCGTAACTTTTTTTCCTTTTTCTTCACGCCATTGATTTTTTTTTCTCTCGTTTCCACGTTTTTCGAACTTTACGATTTAACCCCGATAAATTTGAAAATAACGATTTTTCTAATATGGTTTCGATGTGAAAAAAAAAAATCGACGTAAAAAAGAAGCTCGTAGAGCGTTCGAAATGTTAACCTCATCGCTCGGTAAAATCGTGCGCACGCAACTCAGCCCTACAAACTGCCATCGAGTTCCGCGAATAAGAAATAAATCCCCCCCCCCCCTTCATCGCCACTTTTGTCGACCCTGCGAAACACTCGGAAATCTCTCAGTCTCGCTTTCGAGCACGCAGGGCAAATTATACGTTTGGAGGATTCGTCGGACAACCCTTGTAACGGGAAGACGAATAAAGAAAGAGAAAGGTGGCGCGGCGGGAGGGGGGGAGATCGCCCCCCACCTCTTTTTTCACCCTTACCACTCTCGCCCCGTTTCGTAACCCCACTTTGGTCGATCGGCACTCCCCAGACACAGAGACTGCGTGGACTTCGATCTCGCTATTATCATCCTCGTCTCAATCAATTGGCTATTTTGAATACGCAAAATTTTCATCGTTTGATAATTATTTTGATTCATGGTTTTTTTTTTGTTTTTTTTTTTTTTTGGAATTCTCGATTTAAGGGGTAAAATAAAGGATCCATGAAAGTTCGTTATTTTGACGCGAATCAACGAATATTCGGATTTAGAATTTAATTGAAAATGGACGATTGCTTTTTTCACGGTTTTTGGTAAATCGAGGATTAAGGGGGAGGGATGCTTTTTTTTTATACGATATTTTTAGTTCGTTATTTGTTAATTATTTATTTATTATTTGTCACGTCGTATTTTGTCATTTATTTGTTTATTGATTATTAATTATTAATTATTTATTTATTGTTTATTTATCGATAATTAATTATTTCTTTAGTATTAATTTATTGTTTACTTACGATTAATTTGATCGACATTTTTTTCATGAATTTTTTATTGTTTATTATTAACAATGTTGAAAATATTCGTCGTTGAAATTAAAAAAAAAAAAAAATTGACGTTTTTCTTGATTTTCGAATTTTCATTGTAAAACACGAGCAACGAAAATTGTGCGATTTAATTTTGTCCTCCAAGATTTTTTTTACAACGATAATAGGGAGGACAAAAGAAAGTTTATTTGCGACGCGAAATATTGATGTTTCAGAACAGTGGAGCAATGAAGGAACCATGTGAAACATGAACCGTGAATAGAAAAATCGATAACTCGATTTTATCACGAAAATTACATTTTCTTCATACGTATAAATATTCTTGCATATTCTTATCAATTAAAGCAAATTTTCGATTCGAAATAACTTTTGCGCAACGATTGAAATAAACAAATGAAAAAAAGTTTATTAAATTCGGTAGACTGAAATATATTTCATGTTTTTAAAAAATTCTGTTTTTTTTTTTTTCTTTTTTCTTTTTTCGTTTTTACTTCGATCGTCCGATTTGACGGAAAATCGAACGATCGGATTTATTATTTATTTACTTATGATAAATAATATTATATTTAATTCAATTCAATATTAATTTAAATTTATAATTTATTTACGAATTCGAGTACCCAATTGCTTCCCAATTGACGTCGAAAATAGACGGATGAAAATTCGCCCGTTGAGATTCTCGGGAATTTGAAAAATTGCCGGGCGCTTTAACATTACTGCGTGCTTCGACTTGGCTCAATCCCAAAAATCAGTTTCACATTCACGAGCCCCGAAAGATCAATTATCTGAGGGACTATTTTTCTCGAGTTATCCTCGAAGATGCATTTCGAGATTCTCGAAGGGATATTACGCTGTTGTTATTATTATTATTATTATTGCTTATCTTGTTTTTGATTTTTTAATAATATTTTTTAATAATAATCACATCATTATTGCCAATATTTTATATTTGTTTTTGTGGCTAATATGGTTTTTTAATTTATAGAAAAATTATCATTCGAAGAACGTGAAATTAAATAAAAAAATGAATTTATGTTATTATTGTTGTTGTTGTTGTTGTTGTTATTATTGTCATTATTATTATTTAGAAAATTACGATTAATTCGAAAATTAATTCACAAAAATGGTTAATGATATTATTGTTATTAATATTATTATTATTATTATTTATTGATAATGTTATGATTTACAAAAATTAAAATTTCTTCGAAAATTAATTTACGAAAGTAATAAAATTGCTGTTATTGTTATTATTATTATCTAGAAAATTACAATTAATTCGAAAATCAATTTACAAAAATGGTTAATGATATAATTGTTATTAATATTATTATTATTATTTATTGAAAATGTTGTTATTTACAAAAATTGAAATTTCTTCGAAAATTAATTTACGGAAGTAATAAAATTGTTGTTATTGTTATTATTATTATCTAGAAAATTACAATTAGTTCGAAAATTAATTTACAAAAATGGTTAATGATATTATTGTTATTAATATTATTATTATTAGTGATTGAAAATGTTATTATTTACAAAAATTGAAACTTCTTCGAAAATTAATTAACGAAAGTAATAAAATTGCTGTTATTGTTATTATTATTATCTAGAAAATTACAATTAGTTCGAAAATAAATTTACAAAAATGGTTAATGATATTATTGTTATTAACACTATTATTATTATTTATTGAAAATGTTATTATTTACAAAAATTGAAATTTCTTCGAAAATCAATTTACGAAGGTAATAAAATTGTTGCTATTATTATTATTATTACTATTATTATTATTATTATTATTATTTTAGTTATGTGTATTTATCGAGAGAGATCGAGATTTTTTTTTAATTCATCACTAATGATATTCCTTTGTCATCGTTTATTTATTTTTTTTTTTTTCGTCACTAATACTCGTGTTTATTTGCAGAATCGTACTCCGGATCGATCGTCGAGTCGTTCGATGAAGAAAACGGCGAACTTCCGGTCGTCAGGGTCAACAGCGTCGAGCCTCGGTTTTTCGAGGCATCTCGATTCACGAATCGTCGAGAAACTCGGAAAATTGGAAAATACGAAAAATCGAGAAAATCGAAAAAAAAATCTGGGAAACGCAACGAAACCGGAAACGACATAGTTACGCAAAGCCCCTCGATCGCCTCGATTTATTCTCGTTCCATGTTTTGGAGACGAATTTTTTTTTTGGTTTTTTGGGTTTTTTTTTTTTTTTTTTTTTTTTTTTTTTTTTTTTTTGACTCGACTGATACAAGAGGAGATAGGCGAGTGGGTTGGAGGATGGATGAATGGGAGTGAGCAAGGCGCCCGAGTTGTTGCCTCTGGATGTCGAGGCAGCAGCACCTGCATCGTCAGTGGCAGTGATGGCCCCTGCACTGACGGAAAGCGCTCCACAAAAGCCCGAAAATTTACTTAATCCCTTGCCGGCTGGTGGATTTCTCTCCGCTGAACAGGCCGCTCAGGTAAAGAAAAAAAAAAAAAAAAAAAAAAAAAAAAAAAAAAAAAAAAAAAAAAAAAAAAAAAAAAAAAAAAAAAAAAAAAACATTAGTCTCGATATGGCTTCGATATCGCTTCGATGTAAGCGTTCGCTTTGAGCTTTCCCTTTGAAATATCGAAATTTGCGATGGGAACCCCTTAAGGGTTGGCAAAAGTTGGAGTGGAGTGGAATAGAGCGACCCCTTAAGGGTTGGGTTTGTTTGGGTTGAAGGGGATGGACCCCTTAAGGATTGGAGAATGTTTCGGAGAGGGGGATGGACCCCTTAAGGGTTGGGCTTGTTTGGGTCGAAGGGGATGGACCCCTTAAGGGTTGGGTTTGTTTGGGTTGAAGGGGATGGACCCCTTAAGGGTTGGTAAAATTCACGTTGAAGGGAATGGGGGACCCCTTAAGGATATCGAAACCGGTGATAAGAACCCCTTAAGGGTTGGTGAAATTCACGTTGAAGGGAATAGGGGACCCCTTAAGGATATCGAAATCGGCGATAAGAACCCCTTAAGGGTTGAAGGAACTTCCCCCCTCCCCCCTCCTTTGAGAAATAGACCCCTTAAGGATTGATGAAAGTTTCGTTGAAGGGAATAGACCCCTTAACGGTTGGGTTTGTTTGGGTTGAAGGGGCATGGACCCCTTAAGGGTTGGGCTTGTTTGGGTTGAAGGGGCATGGACCCCTTAAGGGTTGGGCTTGTTTGGGTTGAAGGGGCATGGACCCCTTAAGGGTTGGTAAAATTCACGTTGAAGGGAATAGGGTACCCCTTAAGGATATCGAAATCGGTGATAAGAACCCCTTAAGGGTTGGTGGAACTTCCCCCCTCCCCCCTCCTTTGAGAAATAGACCCCTTAAGGATTGATGGAAGTTTCGTTGAGTGGATTAGACCCCCTTAAGGGTTGGTAAAATTTACGTTGATGGGAGTAGACCCCTTAAGGGTTGGTAAAATTTACGTTGAAGGGAATAAACCCCTTGAGGGTTGGGTTTGTTTGCGTTGAAGGGAATAGACCCCTTAAGGATATCGAAATTGGTGATAAGAACCCCTTAAGGGTTGAAGGAACTTCCCCCTCCCTTGAGAAATAGACCCCTTAAGGATTGATGAAAGTTTCGTTGAATGGATTAGACCCCTTAAGGGTTGACCTTTATTCCTTTGTAAGGAATTTTGGATCAGGTGTTCTTTGATGGGATTTTTTTTAACAAATGTTTTTTGAAGGGGTTTTTTGATCAAATATCCTTTGATAGGATTTTTTGACCAAATATCCTTTGAAGGGATTTTAGGGATTTTAGGGAAACCCAAAATTTCCATGGAAAAATCGTAGAAAATTTCTATTTTATAAACATGATTTTTTTGTTTTTGTTTTTTTTTTTTTTTTGTGAGAAGTGCTTTCGACGGAAATTCGATTTTGTACTCGTCGAATATAAAATCGAAAATTTTCAGTTGATTACGAATATCATCGAATTTTCTTCGAAAGCAATGCAGGCAGCAACAAAAATCGTGTTTTTCGGAGTTTTTTTAGATTTTTTCTGGGAAGTTTTTGGTTTTGAGGGAAATTAATGGGATTTTTGTACTCAGGGGATAAAATTACATCGAAATGGACCGATAAAAAAAAATATTAAAAATACAAAATTTTTTTAGATTTTTAGGGAAAACAAGTTTTTTCACTAAATCATCGATAACTTTTTTTTCTTTAGGATTTGGCATTCCACTCTGTGCTTAATCTCTTCGTTATGATTTTCTCTTCAAAATGCTTTTTTGAAAATTCAAATCCGATGATTTTTCGATTTTTGGAAGAATTTCAAAGTTGGACCATTGATTTTTGACAATTTTTCCATACATACCCCTTTGCCTCTTTTTTTGCCATTTTTCAACTGGACTTTCCGGGAAAACTTTACGAGATATCGATATAAATCCAACGCCATTATTTAAGTCAGGCAAAAATCTTTTTCAAACACACCAAATAAATCTTCATCGTATAAAAGAAGCCTACTCTACGACCTTTTGAAATATCGTGATTTTTGAGATTCCGGAAAATCGGCCGGAAAAGTCGACAAAAATTTCTTTCCGATTTTAAACTCTTAAAAGGTTCTATTTCATCGTAAATTTTCCGCTGATCACGAATACGCTCGATTTTTTGCCGAAAATACAAAATTAAACTGGGAAAATACAAAAACCATTTCCAGAATATATTTTTCGATATTTTCCCCTAGAAATGAAGAGTTCAATGCGAATTAAATGATGAATTTGTCTTCAAGGTATAAAAATACATTGACATGGACATATAACCCTAAACCTCTAAATACAATAATTATTTCGAGTTTTGCGCATTTTTCCTCCCAATTTCCACGAAAACATTCGCCCATTGGACATCCCGTATAAAAATAATTCGAAATATTATATAAAAACTGCTACAAAAAAATTTCAATAATAATTCAAAATAAATGATGATCCAAACGATTTCAACATTTTTCAATGATTCTAGGTTAGTTGATCGCGCTAAATCTCAACATTTAATTAATATCTGAATCCCAAACTCTGTAAAAAAAAAACTAGTTTACAGCACGCGTTGAAACGATTACAAAAAAAAAAAAAAAATAAAAATAAAAAAAAAAAAAAAAAAATAAAAATAAAAATAAAAAAATAAAAATAAAAAAAATCCGAATCGTCCAAAAGATCGTTTTCTTCCAACATTGGCTCTTTTCAGTAAAAACCAGGCAGAAACCAACGAGGCTCTTAGCCTCGAATTCAAAAGGTCTAAATTAACGAAAAATTGGTGCAGAAGCAAAAAAACTGGCATCGGGGTAGCATATTTGCATTCTCAATGAAAGAGTAAACGCATGCGCGTAAAAAAATCGATGAAGAAACGTTAGCTTTGTTCAAAATGTGGTTTGACCTCTAGAAATGATGTTTTTATGCTTCGATCGTTGTTTGTGTTTGTTCGGGTTCGTTTGGGTTCGAATTGTTACTGATTTGAAATTGTTTGGGTTTGTTTGGGTGAAAAAATCGATGAAGAAACGTAAGCTTTGATCAAAATGTCGTTTGACCTCTAAAAATGATGGTTTTAGGCTTCGATCGTTGTTTGGGTTCGTTTGGGTTCGAATTGTTACTGATTTGAAATTGTTTGGGTTTGTTTGGGTGAAAAAATCGATGAAGAAACGTTAACTTTAATCAGAACGCGGTTTGACCTCTAAAAATGATTTTTTTATGCTTTGATTGTTGTTTGGGTTCGTTCGGGTTTGTTTAGGTTTGTTTGGGTTCGTTTGGGTGAAAAAATCGATGAAGAAACGTCAGCTTTGATCAAAATGTGGTTTGACCTTTAGAAATGATGTTTTTATGCTTCGATCGTTGTTTGGGCTCGTTCGGGTTCGTTTGGGTTCGTTTGGGTTCGAACTGTTACTGATTTGAAATTGTTTGGGTTTGTTTGGGTGAAAAAATCGACGAAGAAACGTAAGCTTTGATCAAAACGTGGTTTGACCTCTAGAAATGATGTTTTTATGCTTCGATCGTTGTTTGGGTTTGTTCGGGTTCGTTCGGGTTCGTTTAGGTTTGTTTGGGTTCGTTTGGGTGAAAAAATCGATGAAGAAACGTAAGCTTTGATCAAAATGTCGTTTGACCTCTAAAAATGATGTTTTTGGGCTTCGATCGTTGTTTGGGTTCGTTCGGGTTTGTTTAGGTTTGTTTGGGTTCGTTTGGGTTCGTTTGGGTGAAAAAATCGATGAAGAAACGTAAGCTTTGATCAAAACGTCGTTTGACCTCTAAAAATAATGTTTTTAGGCTTCGATCGTTGTTTTGGTTCGTTCGGATCCGAATCGTTACTGATTACTGAAATTGTTTGCGCAGGTCTGCCAGAATCGCGAGGTCCTGGCGAAATTCGTGGTATCAGCGAGCGTCCAACCATCGAAGATAGACGATCAGTGCTTGCGGGGTATACCAAAGGATCTGATTCGTGATGTCATCGAATCGTCGAAGTACAGGAACGGTCTCGATAGACTTGCGACTTATCGAAACGAAAGTACGATTGTTGGGGACGTTGAAGAGGAAGCTGATTTGATCGTAGGTGGCGCCATTGGGATTGGTGGAACGATCGAGAACGGTGGTGAAGTCGACGTAAACGAAGACGAGGTTGACGAGGTCGGTGATAACGTCCCTAACAAGCGCAATATCACATCGTCGTCGTCGTCATCGTCATCCTCGTCATCAGGATCGTCATCATCAACGAAAGCCTCGTTAACGAGTAATCTTTCCTACGAAGATTACAAAATTCACGGAATAAACGGAAAAAACGTTGACAGCTGTAACATCAAGAAATTTTGGACGAACGAATCGAAGAAGAGAAAAGAAGAAGGAGAAGTGATTAGATCGATCAACGAAAAGGATTTCATCAGGAAAGAGAAATTCGGAGAGAATCGATATACTATAATGAGCAGCGATTCGTCCGCTGGTCAACGGACCGAAGATATGGGCTTTGTCAAATCAACGAATTCATTGACGACGAGCTTTAACGATGATATCGTTATGGGAAACGATCTCGATAACAATACAAACGCTAATTGTTTAGGCTCGATCGTTAATACCGATTTAACGTCCGTTGTTGAAATCGATGACAAAGATGATCATTTGGATGTCGATAGAATCGTTGGTACTTTCAATACCGATGATTTGCCACCCGAAGAAATGACTGGAATCAACGCTGTCGTCAACGATATCGGACAAAACGTCGAAGAAATACTTCAAGTTATAAAATCAATGGAAGGCGCCGAATCTGTCGGTTCAATCGCTCATTCTTCTAACGAACCGTCGCAAAATGAAATTTTTCCAATTTCCGAAACTTTTTCGTCTTTCGAGAGAGATTATTTGAACGATGTTGACGTTGATGTCATGAATAGCCTTTGCACCGATAATATCAATATCGTTAATATTGAAAATGTTGAAAATGTCGATAATGATCATCAACAGAAACCTCCAGTTGATTTACGCGTTATGCAGGATCACGCTGATCAACGACAATACGAAACTGAAAGACGAACAGCTTTTTTGTTAAGGAGATTGAGAAAGTTACAAGCTCGATTATTGGGACGACACGTTGCTGAAGAAACAACCGGTGTTCTCGAATTGGCTCATCACAGCGTTAAAAAATATTTTTTTCAAGAAATGACCAATATGGGCACGAACTCGAGGAATTCTCATCGTCATGGAAGCTTGAATGATTTTATAACGAAAATTGAAAAATCTTGCGCTGTTCAAAGCAACAGCGTTACCAATAGACAACGCAACGTTTGTCGTTACTTCGGAGCTGGATCGAGAGATTCCGTCAATTCAACGAATACTGGCAATTTATTGAATAACAGTAATAATCGAATCACCGGATTTTTTGGTACACCTCGGGTTAATCTCGATGGCAATGAACTCGAAAATGTCGCTGGCAATCTTGCCAAACAACTCGATATCGTTGAATCCAATCTCGATTCCGATTGCACAGCTTCTAGCTCCGGTGGCGAAAGCTGCGATGAAATGCAGACTTTCAATAATCCTCATCAACAGACACTTCCAATGTGAGTCTCTCCGACTATGGAATTTATGATTTTTTTTTTTAAGATTTTTTTTTTTTTTGGGACGGAGTTTTTTGCGAATCGAAGAAATTGCCGGTTTTTTGGTTCGTAATAGTGGATTTGTAAAGTTTTGGGGAGGAAATTGTTAATTGGTCGCGGGGATTGGAGCAGATTTTTACATAGTACTACGTTTGGGTTTGTTTGGGTTTAAATACGTTGATTCTGTATTTCGCGACGTACGAAATTTGAACGCTATTGAAATTCGTTGAAATTCGTACTTGTTTTTCGTAATTCTCAGATGTGGGGGATATTTTTTTTTGGAATTCTTAAAAATGGGGGAAATTGGTTTCGTAATTCTCAAAAATGGGGGAAATTGTTTTCGTAATTTTTCAAAATTGGGGAATTTTTTCGGTATCATGAAAAATGAAAGAATTTTTTAATAATTTTCAAAAAATGGGAAAATATTCGTGATTCCCAAAAATGTAAGAATTTTTTCATAACTTTGAAAAAATGGGAAAATATTATTCGTAATTCCCAAAAATGTAAGAATTTTTTTCATAATTTTCAAAAAATGGGAAAATATTATTCGTAATTCCCAAAAATGAAAGATTTTTTTCATAATTTTCAAAAAATGGGAAAATATAATTCGTAATTCCCAAAAATGAAAGATTTTTTTCATAATTTTCAGAAAATGAGAAAATATCATTCATAATTCCCAAAAATCAAAGAATTTTTTCATAACTTTCAAAAAATAAGAAAATATTACTCGTAATTCCCAAAAATGTAAGAATTTTTTAATAATATTCAAAAAATCGGAAAATATTCGTAATTCCCAAAAATGAAAGATCTTTTTCATAATTTTCAAAAAATGAGAAAATATTCGTAATTCCCAAAAATGAAAGAATTTTTTCATAATTTTTAGAAAATGAGAAAACATTATTCGTAATTCCCAAAAATGTAAGAATTTTTTCATAACTTTCAAAAAATGGGACAATATTCGTAATTCCCAAAAATCAAAGAATTTTTTCATAATTTTCAAAAAAAAATGGGCAAACATATGTAACCTCAAAACTGGGAAATAAAAAAACGATTTTCAGAATTTAAAATCCGAAAGTTGAATATTTGAAATCGCGATATAAATCGTTTACGTGCCGGAGTTTCAAAGACAAAGATACCCTTCTATAATCTGATAAACGAATTTGATCGATTTTCGTAATTGCGTCTCGTTTCGCACTCCCGACCTGCTGTTGCGTCATCGTGAATCCCGCGATGACTCAGGCCAAACGCGGGACAGAATTTTTAAGCGAACTTAATCGCGTTGTTATTTACGAGGTTTGTTCAAAGCAAAAAAAAAAAGGTAACTTTTTTTCTCGAGAAAAATATTTATTCACGAATATCCGTTTTGTCAACTTAAAAGTGTTTTCCCGTCAGATATATACTCGCGCCAGCGCTGTTTTCCAATCCTCGAAGTATTTTTTATTTGGGGCTTTTTGGTACGGCCTGCGAGATTTTTTGTACAAGAACAAGAACTCGTCCAGGTTTCATCGGTATATAATCCTCCTGGCACTGACGAAGCACTTGTTCGAGTTTCTTTTCCTTTTTCTTCAATGTACTAAAAAAATAATAATTGAAAAAAAAAAACAGTTTTTCCGTCAGCCGAATAACGAGAAACAACAGGTTTTGGCTCGGTTACGGGAAACGCGCACTTCATAGTCCAAAAAGCACGAGTCGTGATTTTGCGAGTCCAAATCGCGTCCATTTTCAGCCTTGCAAAAAAAAAATTTTTTAATAGTCAAAAAAAATAAATTTAACGAAATTCAAAATCAATTTGAATCTATTCAAAAAAATTACTTCGAAAAACAATTTGAATTTGAATTCGATCATCTATTTGAATTTATTTAAAAATATCAACTTGAATTCATTCGAAAAATGAATTAGATAATCTATTCGAATTCATTTAAAAATATCAACTTGAATTCATTCGAAAAATGAATTAGATAATCGATTTGAATTGATTCAAAAATCACTTTGAATTCAGGCTAAAAATCAATTTGAATTCATTTTTAAAAAATCAACTTGAATTAATTCAAAAAATTAATGAGATAATCAATTCGAATTTCTTAAAAAAATTAACTTGAATTAATAAAAAAAATCAATTTTAATTCATTCTAAAAAAATCAATTTTAATTCATTCTAAAAATCAATTTTTATTCATTCTAAAAAAATCAATTTTAATTAATTCTAAAAATCAATTTTTATTCATTCTAAAAAAATCAATTTTAATTCATTCTAAAATGGATTCGAGTTTATTCGAAAATCAACTCGAATTAATTCATAAAATCAATTCGAATCCATTCAAAAATGGATTCGAGTTAATTCGAAAATCAGCTCGAATCAATTCGTAAAATCAATTTGAATTAATTCAAAAACTGGATTCGACTCGATTCGAATTCGTTGAAACCGAGAAAGACCCAACCGAATAAAAAATGAAACTAATCTCGACTTGAGTTATTAAAACGTGTGTTTCAACCTAAAAAAATCAAGTCGCAAAGACAAATGAACCTCGCGAAAAGAGAAAACGAATTTTCCATCGTCAACGTAGAGTCGCTTCGACGGAATTTCAATATTCTAATTATCTTCTCAGAACGCTTTCTAACGATCGAACGAAGGAAGAAAAAAAAACGTTTTTTTTTTTTTTTGGTTTTCTCTTGTTTTCAGCTTGAAAAGGGCGAGTTGGCGTTACGCTCAGGATCGTGCCGGAGTTGCGTCCCGTTGGACGTGGCTGCAGGCTCAAATATCCGATCTCGAGTATCGCATACGTCAGCACAACGATCTTCAGCGTCAAGTCAGATCGACGAAGGGTCTCGTTGTCCTTGAAAATTCGGATGCCGTTAACGGTTACAGCGGAGTTTTGCCAGGATCAACCGGACGAACGAACACGACTGACATCAACGAACCAACCGCTAGTCGTACACGACCATTCCTGTGGGGAATATATCGTAAACGTAAATTATTGCAAGTCGAGAGACTTCACGAATTGTCGAAGAGAGCAGCGAAATCGTCGAGCGTTCGTTGCGACTGTGATCACGTTTTGCCACCATGCGCGCTATGCACCGGTCGAAGGGATCCTCGACAGCCACAAGAGCCTATCGAATTATTGTCGATACCTGAAAGAGTCGCACGCGTCGATCCTAGCTTTCATCCTGTTCTCTCAACCCCCGATGGTAATTTATCGACCTCTATTCTCGTTGTTTTTAAAAATTTTTTTTTAATTTGTTATATTTTTTTTTAATTAATTATTTTTTTTAAGTAAATTTGTTAGTAGGCCATTTTATCTATTGAATTGTATCGATATTCATTGATTTTTTACGAGTACAGCTTCGCGGTCATTTTTGGGAATTCAAATTTAGGCATTTTTATCGTAATTTATCGACCTCTATTCTCGTTGTTTTTTTTTAATTTTTTTTTTATTTGATTTATTTATTTATTTTTATTTAAAAAAAAATTTTTTTAAGTAAATTTGTTAGTAGGCCATTTTATCTGTTGAATTGTATCGATATTCATTGATTTTTTACGAATACAGCTTCGCGGTCGTTTTTGGGAATTCAAATTTAGGCATTTTTCATTGATTTTGAAGTTTATTTTATTATTATTATTTTTTTTTGAATATTCATTTATTGGTTTTTTGAGAATTCGAATTAATGATTTTTTTTTTTATTGATTCACGTTCATTCATTTTTCACGAATTCATTCGTGTTTTCGTGAATTCGAATTAATTCATTTTTTTATGAAATCAAATTCATTCGTATTTCATAAATTCATGAATTCATGAATTCATGAATTCATGAATATCACTCAATATTTGTAAATTTTGATTCAGCTCTATTTTTTTTTTAAATTAATTTGAATTTGAATGAAATTTAATTGAAATTCAATTCTGAATCCATTCGAAAACTAAATTTGGTTGAATAAAAGTTCCCAAAAAAAACGAGAAACGAAACCCAAACAAACCCAAAAAATCAATCGAATATTCGTAAAAAAAATCATGTTAACGAACGGTGACCTCTAAAAGTTGGGTATCTTATTACCCATTCGATTCCGTTTTGATTCTAAAAAATGAAAAAAATGCATAAAACTGTCTTTTTGACTTTCGTCACAGATATCGTTCACGGGACCCATTTCGAGGCGATAATGAGATCGGTCGAGTGGCAGCAAAAAATGTTGCGGGGAAATCTTCGTTTGCCACGGATGAAGGACAAGGAGGGCGGCGCTGAGAGAAGAAGCAAGAAACAACAACAACAACAACAACAACAACAACAACAACCACAACAGCAACAACAGCCCGAGCACAGAACGAAGTATACGTCGAGAATGAAAAAATCTTCTTCGAGCATTCTCACCGCTAGTAAGTCACGAAAAACGAAAAAAAAAAAAAAAATTCTGAATTCCAATAGTCCGAAACTACAAATTTCGCGAAATTTTT
Source organism: Ophioninae sp. B BG-2022a (assembly GCA_030522765.1). Classification (NCBI taxonomy): domain Eukaryota; kingdom Metazoa; phylum Arthropoda; class Insecta; order Hymenoptera; family Ichneumonidae; species Ophioninae sp. B BG-2022a. The sequence continues at coordinate 8,062 of JAPYZJ010004301.1, read as the reverse complement.
GAAATTTGTTTGGGTTCGTTTGGGTTCGTTGGTTTGATTTTCAACCCTCGATTTTAAACAAACCGAAAGAAATTTAAAAATTTACGATTTTTGTAGTTTCGGTATATTCAAATTTGGAATTTTGAGCCGGTCTCGTCATTGGAAGTTCGCGTTTTCCAAACCCAAACAAAAAAAGAAAACTTGAAATTCAAGCATTTCGCAACCGCCGGTAAGCCACAAAAAAGCTCAAAATTCCGAATTTTAATAGTCCGAAACTACAAAATTTCGCGAAGGTTTTGAAATTTGTTTGGGTTCGTTTGGGTTCGTTGGTTTGATTTTCAAGCCTCGATTTTAAACAAACCCAAAGAAATTAAAAAATTTACGATTTTTGTAGTTTCGGTATATTCAAATTTGGAATTTTGAGCCGGTCTCGTCATTGGAAGTTCGCGTTTTCCAAACCCAAACAAATCCAAACAAAACTTGAAATTCGAGCGTTTTGGAATTGACATTTTTTTTTTTTAAACGTCGATATTCGTTATTTTCACGATTCAGGAATAAAGAGAAAAATGCTGAAGGGAAAGAGAGAACGCTCGAGTCACGGAAGAGTTCACGGTCACGGTGGTACGGTCAGCGCGAGAAAGAGAGCTGCTAAATTGCCACCCCAACAACAGCCCGAAGACGACGACGATGTCAGCGCCCTCTCGAGCTCGAGCAAACACTCGTCACCAGTGCCTTCGCCGTTGCAACAGCATCATCCGACATCCGCCATCGTTGAGAAAAACTCCAACAAGGATAAAACATCGAATTCCCATGGGTAATTACGATTCGTGATTTTTCGTTAATGGTAAATAAACACCGGTTAGAATCGATGCACATATTCAAATAATACGTAATTCGTGAAATGTTGATTATTTTTGTGTATTTATGAAGGTATTGGAATTTTATGAATTTATTTGAATTTCGTTGTTTTTTTTGTTTTATTGTTTTTTTTTTATTTTTTTTTTATTTCGGATTCGTAAAAGTGCGAATAAATTAATTTCAATTTCTACCTTTTTTTCTCGTTTCGAATTCATGAAATCGATATTTAGTCTCAACGAATTCGTATTCGTATGAGAAATGAATTAATTTGAATAATTGAAAATTGAATTGATTTCAATCGAGAGAAAGTGAAGAATCGAAATTCACGAAAAGTTAATTAATTCGAATCTAGAAGTATATTTGGTTGCTAATAATTTTGTTGTTTCTGTTTTTTAAACAGGCGACTAAGACAGAATTCGTACGATATTGATAATATCGTGATACCCTACAGCGTCGCGGCGTCCACGAGACTCGAGAAACTGCAGTATAAGGAAATATTGACACCAAAGTGAGCGATTTTCTCAATAAACATATAATATCGTTTAACCACGTATGCATTCGAATTCATGAAAAACGAATGAATTCGAATTCATGAAAAACGAATAAATTCGAATTCATGAAAAATAAATTATTTCGAATTCATAAAAAATAAATTATTTCGAATTCATGAAAAATAAATTATTTCGAATCCATGAAAAATAAATTATTTCGGATTCATGAAAATCCAATGAATTCGAATTAATCAAAAACCCAATGAATTCGAATTCATCAAAAATCCAATGAATTCGAATTCATGAAAAAACCAATAAATTCATGATTTTCGGGTCCCCTTAAGGGTCGATTTTGGATAACAATCGATCATACGTTTTTTTTTTACTTCGCAATCAGGTGGAGGCTGTGCGAAGAAGTTTCGAGGATGGACGTGAAGAATGGTGTCATGCACAGGCCTAGTCAAGACAGCGATGTAAGCTTTTAACCTTCACCATGAATCATTCGAATCGCAATTCCGTCACGCATTGTATTTTTAACCCTCGAACATCGATGCTGTTTTTTTTTCTTTTCTTTACTGGTAATTTTATTCGAACGGAGAAAGGCCGAGGATGTTTCCGACGAAGCTATCGCGATGAGGCACGAGAGGAGCGAACGCGAGGAAAACAAACGATTCATGACCTACGTCAATATGCCCCATCAGGGACGTATACGGCAGAGCCGTCGGGCGGACAGTCGTGCGGACAGCGGAGCGAATACTCCAGGTGATTAAACGTTTTCGTTCAAAACGGATAAAATCCATTTTGCTTCAGAAAAATTTATCTCTTCTCAGGACATGTAAAAGATCGACATAATCTTACAAATTTTTTAAATTGATTTTCTCATCTGTTGTTTATTCCAGTTCCTTTATTTTTATTCATTCAAAATTGTTAATTTTTCGTGAATTTCAATTCAGATGGTTTTTTAAATTTATTTTTCATTAATTCGAAATCATTGGGATTTTCGTGAATTCGAATTAATTCGCTTTTAATGAATTCGAATTAATTCAGTTTTCACGAATTCGAATTAATTTAGTTTTCACGAATTCGAATTAATTGAGTTTTCATGAATTCGAATTAATTTAGTTTTCATAAATTCGAATTAATTCAGTTTTCACGAATTCGAATTAATTTAGTTTTCATAAATTCGAATTAATTCAGTTTTCATGAATTCGAATTAATTCAGTTTTCACGAATTCGAATTAATTCAGTTTTCCACGAATTCGAATTAATTCGTTTTTTCCACGAATTTAAATGAATTTTTCCACGAATTCAAATTAATTTTTCCACGAATTCAAATTAATTCATTTTCTCGCGAATTCGAATTAATTCATTTTTTTTTCCATTATTTCGTATTAATTATTGCACGAATTCAAATTAATTCATTCATTTTTCACGAATTCGAATTGATAAATTCCCCTAAAATCAAATTCTTTTCTCGATGAATTAAACATATTTTTTTTTTTTAAAGAAAAATCGATCATTAGCCTCTAGATAGTTCATAAATGCAGATGACGTTTTTCTGTTACGATGAAACTGTGCTCACTGTTTTTAAGAATACCTGATAATTAGTACTGAATTTTCGATTTATTTATTTTTTTTTCAGATCCAATGTCGCCTCACGCGAGTGATTTCGGCGGTGACGTGACGTCACCGATCACTTCACCACCGGCGACCCCATCCTGCGGTAATCCCGATAGTGATCAACCGCAGCCTCAGAGTCTCGAGAGTCAAAGAGGCTCCTCGTTGCAAAACGCTATAAGGCGAAGAACAATATCGACGATGAGGCTCGTCAAGGAGGACACTGGAGTTCTCTTCACCGAGGACGAACACGAAGTACGTTTAAACTCGTCAGTTTTAAGATGAAACCCGACTAGGTCGTTATAACCGATCGGACATGCGATATATGGAAATAATTTATATTTTATATATATATATGTGTAAATATATAAGTGAATTTAAAACCGTGATGGAATTTGCTGCTTTAAAAAGCGGGCATTTGAAATTCAGATACAGCCGTACGATCCACGCGCGTTTCCTCTCGCCGAGGAGATTTACGACAAAATGCTCGAAGTCATGCCGGATGGACACTGGCAGGCGTCGACAAGACCACCTCTCTGCTCTCGAGACGAAGACAAGATTGAGGACGTAAGTTCTAGTTGGTCTCTTCTGATTTTTTTTTTTTTTTTTTTTTTTTCGAGAATAAACAGTTTTTCATATTATCGTGTTTTCGTGTAACCAACATAAAAAAAAAACAACGTAATGATTATAAAAAATGAAAAACAATGTGATTAATTTGAGAAATAAACCAACGTAATCATTTAATAAAATTGGATAATTGGAGAAAACCGAAATACAACGCAATTTTGAGAAAAACAACGTAATCTTGAAAAACTAAACCAAAAAAGGTAATAACAAAAAGTATAACGGGATAAGTAAAAAAAAAAGAACAACGTGATAATTAAAAAAAACAACGCAACAATTAAAAAACAACGTACTCTTAAAAAGCCAAACCCAAACAACGTAATCACAAAAAATATAACGTAATAATTATAAAAAATAAAACACAACGCAATAAGTTAAAAAACAAAACAACGTAATCATTTTCAAAAATGGGATAATTAAAGAAAACGAGAAACAACGCAATTTTGAGAAAAACAACGTAATCTTAAAAAACGAAAAACAACACAACAATAAAAAAAAACGTAATCTCAAGAAACCAAACCAAAACAACGTAGCAACCAAAAATATAACGAGACAATTACAAAAAAACAACGTGATAATTAAAAAAAAACCAAGGCAATAATAAAAACAACGTAAATGATAAAAAAAAAACAACGTAATCATAAAAAAAGAAAAAAACGACATAAAAAAAATAAACAACGATACGCAAATTTCAGCAGGAGGCGGAGTTGGACTCGCCCGAGTCGGATTCGACGGAATCCGCGTGTTGCGACATCGAAGGCGAAGACCCGAACGATCCCGAGTGGACGGTAGCCGACGATCGTGACACCGAGAAGGAAAGAATTCGACCGACGGCGAAGAGATAGGAGAGAAGAAGAATATTCGTCGTTGCGATAATAATTATAATGGGTAATAATTCATAACGATATTTCATCATCTCTCTCTCTGTAATAATGCTACTGGTACTCGTTATGGATGAGTGTTGTTTCAAAAAAAAAAAAAAAAAGAAAACAAAAAAAAACGCGATATGTTCATGTCGATCTCTCGTTGTTTGTCGTTTAAAAAATAAAAAAAAAAAAAAAAAAAAAAAAAAAAAAAAAAAAAAAAAAAAACAAAAAAAAAAAAAAAACAAAAAAAAAAAAGAAGAAGCAAGCAAGAAAAACGTTACTACATATGCGGATGCTACCTGTCAATTGTTATATATACCTGTGGGGTTATGTGACATGCACCTTAAGTTAATAGTATTATGAATCTGTAAAGTGTATTATAAATATCAATTTTATAACGTCATTGGGGCGATTGGACTTTCGTCGATTACCCACCCACGGTAATCCTCGTCGGTTGTGAACGGAAAGGGAAATCAAAGCAGGAGCCTGGAAACAAATTGAACCGATGTAAAAACAAAAAAAAAAAAAACGAAGAAAGAACAACAACAACAAAACTAGAAAAGTGCTACGTGTAAACAGTGTCGATTTTGTGTTTTGCAGTTGCGTCAACTTTTCCCCCGTAATGGGACTCATTCTTTTCTTTTTTTTTACTGCTAATCTTTTTATTATTATTATTATTATTTTTACCGTAGTAGGATTAGTTAAACAAACGGGCCAAAGCGTTAGAAATTATCCGTATTTACTTTTCGTATATTCTATTTTTTTCATGTTTCATACAACTTGTGTTTTAAGCGTTGCACACACACACACACGCATTCATCCTCCTTCGTACTATTTTACGCTAATGGTTTTTCTTTTTTTTTTTTTGCTTTTCTCGAATTCTCCCTTCGCCGGAAGGATTTCACGGCGCGTAAAGATTCAGGAGTCCCAAGAAATGCTGAACCGTGTAAAACAAACATTGAGAACAACGTGTGACGTTTCGTTTCTTCTTCCCATTATTTTTCACTTTTTTTTTTCTTTTTTTTTTTGATTATTTTGTACAAAAGAATAGAAAAACAAACAAAAACTTGTTATTTATGATTGTAAAATGAATTCGGTTACGAGTATATTCTTGGTGGAATTTCGATCAGCGAAATTATAATAAAAGCGAAAAAAACGTGCCAAGTCTTTCCGAGGTCTTACGATGCTTTTGTTTTACAGCCTTAAGGGCTATTTCTCTTGATTGTTTTTTTTTTATCTCTGTTTGTCGCTCTTGTCGATTCGTCAAATCGTCGTTGAACGATACTTGAAACTCGTGGATGTGTTTTTTAGTGTTAGTCGAAGGTTTTTCGAAAACTGACGTAAATCGTAGACGAACGAAGACGATGGGTGATTAATCGGAATCAGCCGTGCCCGAATGATATCGTTTCCGTTTCGAGGGTTTCGAGATCCACCAGGACAGCGGTTTTTGTACTGACGAATCGAGGCACGCATATCAGTCTCACGATCTGGCCATCCTCTCCTTTATTGGGATAAGAATTGTTCGTTATTATTGGATTTGACGGAAACGTTATATTTTGAAAATATGAAATTACCGAATTCAATATTGACATATTAATGATTATTTGTCAATCAATGATTAATTATTGTTAATTAATAATTATTGTCAATGAATGATTATTTGTTAATCAATAATTATTATCAGTCAATGATTAATTATTATCAATCGATGATTAATTATTATCAATCAATAATTATTATTAATTAATTTTCGATTTATGATCAATAATTGTCAACAGTCAAAAAAATGATTAATAATTGCTAATTAATGTTTAACAATTTTCGACCCACCTTTCCACAGTTTAGTCTCGAACTTGTCGGTATTGCCGACGAAATAAATGTCCGGGCAGTCTTTCATGATGAACAAATCCTTCTCGAAGTACGGCTGAGACGGCAAGGTATCCGGCGCGGTTGGGCACAAATGTCGCCAAGTTAAAGTCTTCTCGAGCCAATCTAGAGGCGTCAATTTATTCTTGATTCCGCATACTCTCATTATATCCTCGATCGGTTGTCCGCTCGAACCCGTTATCAAACGATTGCCGATTTGGCCGATCCAAGGATTGCTCGCTCCTTGGAAACTCGCGTATCTAAAATTGAAATTGAAAATATATCAACCCGCGATAAGCGTGGAACGAGTTTTAAATTTATATTTTTTATCGACACGATTTTATCTGATGATGATTGTAGTATTCAAAAATCTGAATTCTAGTATATTTAAAGAATTGAAATTCATTTCTTAATATTTTTTTATCAATTCAATTATAGACTTCGAAATGCACGATTTTACCATTTTTGTGTAACTTTTCGCCCGACGACTAATCCAGTGATACATTATGAAAACGAACGATTCTTTTTTAAGGGCACGACGAACATCGACATAACCTCACAAATTTTCGAAATCCGTTTTCTCAGGGTCAATAAAGTTAACGACGAAAAAAATCGAGCATTAGTCTGTAGAATTCGTAGAGACAGAAATAGACGCTTGAATTTTACGATAAAAATGTTTTGACCTTGAGAAAAAGCGATTTAAAAATTTCGACTATCTCGCACTCGTGTGTCACGTGGTACGTCTTCGAAATGTCCTTAATGAAAATTCGTAAAGCGATATATCTTGCCTGAACGATTTTTTTAACATAAAACGATGCAGAGGTTTTTGTGGCAACATATAGCTGGTAGGGTCGTGTTGTCCCGGCATGAGAGTGACGCAACACTGTCCAAGAATTTCTCCTAGCCAATTGTCAAATTCGGCAATTGCGGCGGATATTTGAGCCAGGGTTTCGTTATTGTCAGCCGCGTTGGTCAACAAGTCTTGTTCATTCTTGGAAATGCTTGTAGAGGAGACGCTGTTACCGGCGATCAGGAGCCTCACGACTTTCGCCTGATCCAATTGTGACGCGAGATTTCCCGCCATTCCGTTTATCCACTCGGCGAAGAGACTCGTCTCCAATGAGTCCGATGTATTCATCAAGTCCAGAGTGGATACTAGAACGAGTTTGCCCTTGGACGGGGCAACCTTGATAGCTGATTCGGGCTTTCCAGGACAGCCTGGGAAACACCAGTCTTCCGTCTAAATCACAAAACAATTGTTGCAAATCCCTTTTGTTTCGAACATCCTACCGAATCAACATTTTTTCTTTTTCACAATAGACATTTTTTTTGGGTTTGTGAAAACTAGACTCGTCGATTCTAGTTACGGTTGGTAACGCTATCGGTTTGATCGATCCCCAAAACCCAAAATTTCCATGAAAAAATCGTGTCTTCAGAAGTTTTTTACGATTTTTTCATGGAAATTTTGGGTTTTGTGGGAAATTAATGGTGGATTCGTGCTCAGGGGATCAAATTACATCGAAATGGACCTATAAAAAAAATATTAAAAATCCAAATTTATTTTTGGATTTTACGGCAAAAAAGTTTTTTCACTAAATCGTCGATAACTTTTTTTTCGTTAGGATTTGACACTCCACTCTGTGCTCAATCTCATCGTTATGATTTTCTCTTCAAAATGCTTTTTTAAAAATTCAAATCCGATGATTTTTCGATTTTTGGCAGAATTTCAAAGTTGGACCATCGATTTTTGACAATTTTTCC
>JAPYZJ010004300.1:0-18281 GCA_030522765.1 Ophioninae sp. B BG-2022a | reverse complement strand
TTTTTTTTCATTTTCGAACGCACACGCGACGATTTCGGTTCATCGGACTGTGCTTCATCTCGAGCATTTTTGACAGTGGACGGAGAGGGGGGGGGGGGGGGGGGCAGGATTTTATGAAGGAGGGGAACGACTCGAGGATTTAAAAAAATCGGGGGAGCCTCGGGCGTGATCAACGATCGTGTGGTTTTTTTTTTCGTTCGACGTTGATCGAGTTTTGAAGCGTGAATGATTCGATGACGATCCGTGTGCGAAACGGAGAAAACCACGGGTATCCTCGTTTGTATTAGGTTTGTCGCACGTGACGTTTCGCATTCAAGAGTTTATAAGAGCGAGCTGATGGGATTGGTTCCCTTTTTTAGGAGTGGAGGGATCGTAGATGAAATTTTTCGGTTTAGCGCCGATACTCGGTTGGGTGACCGCTCGCTGGAGGGTTGAGGTTAATTGAGGCTTGTTCATCCGGAGGTTGAGGTTATGTAAGGTTTGGTACGAGTTTTGGGTTTGTTTGGGTTTGAGATGTAAAGTGACTTTTTATTTTTCGAGAAGAATGTTTTTTTATTCAGATTTGTTTGGGTTTGTTTGGGTTGAAGAAATGAAGTGACTTTTTAATTTCCGAGAAGAATGTTTTTTTTTTAATTCAGATTTGTTTGAGTTAAAGAAATAAAGTGACTTTTTATTTAATCGAGAAATATGTTTGTTTATTCAGATTTGTTTGGGTTAAAGAAATGAAGTGACTTTTTATTTTCCGAGAAGAATGTTTTTTTTTTATTCAGATTTTTTTTAGTTAAAGAAATGAAGTGACTTTTTATTTTTCGAGAAGAATGTTTTTTTTTTTTATTCAGATTTGTTTGAGTTAAAGAAATGAAGTGACTTTTTATTTTTCGAGAAGAATGTTTTTTTAAATTCAGATTTGTTTGGGTTTGTTTGAGTTAAAGAAATAAAGTGACTTTTTATTTTTCGAGAAGAATGTTTTTTTTTATTCAGATTTTGTTTGGGTTTGTTTGGGTTAAAAAATGAAGTGGCTTTTTATTTTTCGAGAAGAATGTTTTTTTATTCAGATTTGTTTGGGTTAAAGAAATGAAGTGACTTTTCATTTTCCGAGACGAGTGTTTTTTTTTTAATTCAGATTTGTGTGAGTTAAAGAAATAAAGTGACTTTTTATTTATTTGAGAAGAATGTTTTTTTTTATTCAAATTTGTTTGAGTTAAAGAAATAAAGTGACTTTTTATTTATTCGAGAAGAATGTTTTTTTAATTCAAATTTGTTTGAGTTAAAGAAATAAAGTGACTTTTTATTTGTTTGAGAAGACTGTTTTTTTTTTATTCAAATTTGTTTGAGTTAAAGAAATAAAGTGACTTTTTATTTATTCGAGAAGAATGTTTTTTTATTCAGATTTGTTTGGGTTTGTTTGGGGAAATACAATTGAAAAGCAACGACACTTTCAGCATTAGAAAAAAGAGAAAAAAATGTTGAAAAAATGCAGCCTGGAAAAATTCACATTAATTTTGCTACAGGACCCAGCTGTCCACGTTTTTCGCATTATTTTCGAAATTTGGACGAGATGAGCCGTGTTAGCGGATAACCATGAAAAATAAGCTCGATAATCTACGTCGATCCAAACGAAAAGCAAACATTTGTCAAGAGTAGGCTAGACTGAAAAAGGCTCTTCATCATCCGGCTGGAAATCTTGTGAATTATGACGTTCGATCCTCCCTCGCGCGAGTACCTCGATCCGGCCAATTTGTCCCTCGTTGCTTATTTATTCGCTTGCCGGACTGTGAGCATCCATGAAAAACCCCTTTGACAAATTTCGCACGTTTTCCACCCATTGATCCTTTCTTCTGTACTTACCGATCATCGCGTTGACCCTCCGTTGAACGAGGGCTCGCACGACTCACCGACTCGTTAGTGGTCGTCGCTATTTATCGGTATTTATCAAAGGAGAAAAAAAAATCTTTTTTTCAATGCACAATGAAATCTTGTCGGAACCGTATAAACAAAATAACAAAAAAAAAATGCAATTTGAACCAAAAGTAATTAAAAAAAAACGAAATTAAAACCAAAAGTAACCAAAAAATGCAATTATAACCAAAAGTACCCAAAAAACGCAATTATAACCAAAAGTAACAAAAAAAAACGAAACTATAACCAAAAGTAACAAAAAAGAACGAAATTATAACCAAAAGTAACCAAAAAATGCAATTGTAACCAAAAGTAACCGAAAAACGTAATTATAACCAAAAGTAACCAAAAAATTCAATTATAAACAAAAGTAATCAAAAAAAACGAAATTATAACCAAAAGTAACCAAAAAATGCAATTGCAACCAAAAGTAACCAAAAAACGTAATTATAACCAAAAGTAATCAAAAAACGCAATTATAACCAATAGTAACCAAAAAACGCAATTATAACCAAAAGTAACCAAAAAAACGCAATTATAGCCAAAAGTAACCAAAAAACGCAATTATAACTAAAACTAACCAAAAACGAAATTATAACCAAAAGTAACCAAAAACGAAATTATAACCAAAAGTAACCAAAAACGCAATTATAACCAAAAGTAACCAAAAAACACAATTATAACTAAAACTAACCAAAAACGCAATTATAACCGAAGTCACCAAAAAACGCAATTATAACCCAAAGTAACCAAAAAAAACGAAATTATAACCAAAAGTAATCAAAAACGCAATTATAGCCAAAAGTAACCAAAAAACGCAATTATAACTAAAACTAACCAAAAACGCAATTATAACCAAAAGTAACCAAAAACGCAATTATAACCGCAAGAAACCAAAAACGCAATTATAACCGCAAGTAACCAAAAAACGCAATTATAACCAAAAGTAACCAAAAACGAAATTATAACCAAAAGTAACCAAAAACGCAATTATAGCCAAAAGTAACCAAAAAACGCAATTATAACTAAAACTAACCAAAAACGCAATTATAACCGCAAGTAACCAAAAACGCAATTATAACCAAAAGTAACCAAAAAACGCAATTATAACCAAAAGTAACCAAAAACGCAATTATAACCAAAAGTAACCAAAAAACGCAATTATAACCGCAAGTAACCAAAAAACGCAATTATAACCAAAAGTAACCAAAAAACGCAATTATAACCAAAAGTAACCAAAAAATCGAGAAAGAGAAGGAGAGAGAGAGAGAGAGAGAGAGAAATAGAGGAGTAGGAAAGAACTAAGAGGCGAATAGAGGCGCTTCGGCTAATTTGTGTGAAATCGCCTGGTTACCCTTGGCCCAGCGTGTCGTCACGGTCTTTTGTGCAGTTCTCGATGGAGCTTTCGAGTTCTCTTCGCACCATCCCCTCCCCCCACTTTTTCCGGAACTTGCTCGATCGCTGTGCGCCAAAATTTTTTTCTTTTTAGCGCTAGCCTCAAAGTCCGCTTCCAGGGAGGTCTTTTCCTCCGGATCTAAAGGCACACTCACACACCTGCGGCCTGGATCGTGGTCGACAGCTTACAGGGCGCGATCCCCGCAGGGAGTGTCCAGGTGTCGTCCGAGCTGCTGGTACGTCAGCAAATTCGTGGACCACTCGGATCATGAAGACTGATGAACTTCTGCCTCGATTTTTCCAGCCACGCGATGGCTGGAGGGGGGATTAAGGGAGGGGGTAATTTAAGAAGGAATTTTTTTTTTCAATTAATTCCAGCGTCAGGAAGGATGCCAATACGACAATTTTTTTAACATCTTTTTTACCCATTTATAAACGATTGACAATTTGCGTTAAAAAAGATTTTTTATATTTTTTTCGAACAATTAAAATATGAAAAAACACACATAAAAAAATCCAAATTTCCATGTGTATTTTTTCCACGAAAACAAAAAATTAAAAAATTCATAATTGACTACCTTGTAAATGGTCGTATTTGTAATAAAAGTTGTCGTATTGTTGGCATCCTTCCTGATCCTGGAATTATTTGAAAGACCATTTACAAGGTCGAAAATTATGGGTTTTTTCATTTTTTGTTTTTACGGAAAAATACACATGGAAATTTGGATTTTTTTATGTGTGTTTTTTTCATTTGTTAATTGTTCGAAAAAAATATAAAAAATCGATTTTAACGCAAATTGTCAATCGTCTATAAATGGGTAAAAAAAATGGTAAAAAAATTGTCGTCTTGCTGGCATCCTTCCCTACGCTGGAATTATTTGAAAAAAAAATCAAAATGATTCTCGAAGACCCATACTTTTATTTGTTTTTTTTTTTAAATGTTTTACCGGAAAATTAGCGATTCCAGCGCCGTAAAGATTTCCTTCGACTTCTAATCAATTTACGGAAAAAAAATCGATTTTTACCAGTAAATCGTTTTTGCCTCTTCAAATTTGTCAAAAGTTTCGTCGAACGTTCAAATTTTGATGTTGAATTTTTTGAGGTATTTTGAGCGTGGAGGATGCTCGAACGAGGACCAGGAAATTCGTCGGGAACGAGGCTCTTGTTTGTTGTTAGAAAAATCCCGATCAAGCTAATTTGACGTTTTATCAATCACCCGTTGCAGCCTCCGATTTATATAGATATACGAGTACGAACGAGCATAAAACGTTGCGGTTGTTGCCTGGGGCTAGCGAACAAGCTGTCCCCGAGAATATACCAAGTGTGATGGATGAACTCGCGTGCCGCGTGGGCGCCCGTAACCCGACACGCGCGTCCACCCCACGTCGCGCCCTCTATCCCCTTAATGGAACAAAATCGGTCGCGTTTATTAAATTTTTATGGAGATTTAATGGCGGTCAAAAGGACGCGTATTCTGCTCTCCTTGTCCCTCAATTGAAAAGAGTCCATCAATTTCACGAAAAAGTTTGGGCTTGCAATTCGCTTTTTTTATTTGTTTAAAATAAACATTTTATTTTTATTATTTTATTTATTAGTTTATTATTTCATTTTATTATTTTATTTATTAGTTTATTATTTCATTTTATTATTTTATTTATTTGTTTATTTAAAAATATTGTTTTTATTTTCCATTTATATTTTTTATCGAATTCTGGAGAAAAAATTTTTCAAAGTGGACTTCCTATACGATTTTGAAAATACATTGGGTGGTAAAAAAATTGAATTAATTATCTTTTCTTATTTTCATGATTTTTTAAACATTTTTTTAAGTCTATTATATTTTTATAAAGATTTAATGGCGTTTAAAGGGACGCTAGAATTTTTTTTTGTCGGATGAGAAAAAAGTTCTTCGTCCTTTGAAATATGGCACTTCTTGGATTTTTAAAAATAATTTTATTAAGATTTTTCGTACTCTTTTATGAAAAATTTCATAGAAAAACTTTGATAAATTTTCATAAAAGATAAATTTTAATGAAGATAAATTTCTTGAATTTTCAACAAAAGGAATCCCTTTTCAATGATGGGTCATTTTTCGAAAATATATTATCTGATAAAACGTTTTATTTCTTTTTTATCATTCAAAATTTTGTCAAATCCACTTATAGTCTAAATTGATTTAAAAACTGACACTTTCCACGTGGTAACTGGAAAGTCATTACAGTCGGTTGAAAATCCTCAATTACACGAAATAATATTTTCATTTCCCCCAAATAAAAAAAAATAGTCACTAGTACCAAATTTCTCAGTGTTCAGATTCGCTATCAATAATGAAAATAACCATGGATCGTGTATTCCAATATCGATCGTGTTCACGAGCCATCCGGGAATTCTTGAGTAACCTCACTGGCAGGAAAAATATCCGAAATTAATGAGCAAAAAGTCTACCGTGTTACGAAACCATCAAAATGAAAAAAGAGGAGAAAAAAGAAGGGAGGAAGAATATGAAATCCTATTTTCTCACCATAAAAAAGGCACGTGGATGGTCTCCGGTAACAGAGCACTATATTAGGCTCCTACTGGTAAGGGCCAACACATTTTGTTTTTTTTTTTTTTTTTTTAGAGATCGTGTGCTCCCCATTCCTGTCGGATCGTTTCTCGTCAGAGTATCGCTTTACATGCCGGATTAAGCCGTCAGTAAAGCGCGTATGTATCACACACTGAAGAACGAGAAGAGGGGCGGGGGGGGGGGGATTTTTTGCTTTTTGCTTTGCTTTTTTTTCGTCGTCCATCATTCTCGACCACCCTTCGTAAGCTCACCCAAATTCTAATTGATACTAGTCCAAGCGTTTTTATCATCGATCAAATAATAGTCCCGATAATTTGACTAATAATACTCTCCGTGACAAGTTGGCTCAGAAACATGCTAGCTTCATCAAAACACTGAAAAAACAACATTCTACTGAGTAAAATTGATGTTAAAAAATTGTTAACGATCGCTAGCCCAAAATGATAACTGATAAAAAATACCGAATCAAAAATTCGGCTCAAATTTTGAGGATAGAATATATCGAATAAGAATGATTGATAAATTTGAATATATATTAACAAAAGGCGAAATTATTGAAATTGAGAATATTGGATCGAGAGAATACATTTTTTGGAAAATACCAGGTGGAAAAGGTTAATAATATCGATGGAAAATATATTTAATTGAAAGGACAAATAAATTGGATATAAAAAATTTAATTGGAATGGCAAATAATTTGGATTGAAAGTATCAAATAGAAAGTATTAATAATTTCGATTAAAAATTTGATTTTGAAAATCCAAATTAGCAAATGTTTAAATAATGACGGTAGAAAATATTAGATCGAAACTCTAAATAATTTCGATCGACAATATATTTTCAAAAATCGAAAATATCGAATGGCTAAATAATGACAATGGAAAATATTAGATCGATAGGCAAGATAATTTCGATCGAAAATATTAAATCGGAAGGTCAAATAATTTCGAACAAAAATATTAAATCGAAAGGTCAAATAATTTCGAACAAAAACATTAAATCAAAACTTAAAATCACATCGGCAATATATTTTCAAAAATCCAAAATATCAAATAGCTGAATAACGAAGATAGAGAATATTAGATCGAAATACCACATAATTTCGATCAGAAATTTCGAAACGAAAGAATTTCGTGTACCTTTTTGGATTCTGAAGTCATCGAGGTTTGCACATTGAAAAAAAAACTTTGCAAGGGACTTTTCCACGCACGGTGAAGTTTTTCGTACAGGCGAAAGTTCAAAGCGAATTGCAAGGGCGTATGTACCTTTTCTGTCTCTTTTCTCTCTCTTTCTGTACTGTGCAGCCAACGCCATGCTTTTTTATTCTCCGGCACCCCCTCCCCCGTCTGTGCTCCATCCCCTCCTCATTGTTCGCGTTTGTTACAAAAAAAAAAAAAAAAAAAGAATCGAAGCTTCTGGAGCGCTGGAGCGTAGGGCGGAAAATCCTTCGCGTCTCAAATCTCTCGCTTAATTAATAGCCTCGGAGAATCCGGTGGAACGTCGTTCTTGCAGAGTCCTTTTTTTGCGCCCCTTCGTCTCCTTTTTCTCAGTTGCTAATGGCGAGAAGTATACCGTGTGTTTGTGGGTGTAACGTTGAAACGCGTTGAAACAGCAGCGCCATTTTTATTTGAAAAAAATAAAAAATAAAAAATATGGTGATTTTTCAAAATTCGCGAGTTACGTAAATTCGATTTTGGATTATTTGTTTTTATTACGATGGTACCCGTGTCCCAAACGATGAAAATTAAAAAGTCGCTTTATTTCTTTAAACCAAACAAACCCAAACAAAGCTGAATAAACAAACATTTTTCTCGAAAATTAAAAAGTCCTTTTGTTCCATTAACCCAAACAAACTGGAATAAACAAACATTTTTCTCGAAAAATAAAAAGTCCTCTTATTCCATTAACCCAAACAAACCCAAACAAACCTGAATAAACAAACATTTTTCTCGAAAATTAAAAAGTCCTTTTGTTCCATTAACCCAAACAAACCCAAACAAACTGGAATAAACAAACATTTTTCTCGAAAAATAAAAAGTCCTCTTATTCCATTAACCCAAACAAACCCAAACAAATCTGAGTAAACAAACATTTTTCTCAAAAAAAAAATTCACTTTATTCCATTGACCCAAACAAACCCAAACAAACCTGAATAAACAAACATTTTTCGAAACATAACTCATTTTGTTTCTTCCAAAAAACAAAGAACATTAAAAAAATTACAAACATATTACAAACAAGAAAAATTCCAAAAAAATGCCAAAACTTCTAAACAAAAAACAGCCAAAAAACCAATTTTGTTTCTTCAAAACGCAAAGAACAGAAAAACAAGAAACATTTTGTTTCTTCAAATATATGTATATCCAAATTTCAAGCTTTTCGAAGGTACTTTATTTCTCACGTTGGCTATCAGTCCACCTGTCTTCTGTACCACCTCGAAGACAGTCTACGATATTCCAATTTTTATCAAACGTTGATTACGTGGACAGAACGATACGAACTTACGATTTGATACGAATTTATTATATAACGATTTGATACGAACTTACGCCTCTATGTATATCTGAAGGTCATTTTGAAGACACAGAGGTCTTAAAAACGTTTAATGTTCAAAAAATTCACAATTTTTCATTAAATTTATTATACAACGATTTGATACGAACTTACTCCTCTATGTATATCTGAAGGTCATTTTGAAGACACAGAGGTTTTAAAAACGTTTAATGTCCCAAAAATCACAATTTTTCATTAAATTTATTAAACAACGATTTGAGACGAACTTACGCCTCTATGTATATCTGAAGGTCATTTTGATGACACAGAGGTCTTAAAAACGTTTAATGTCCCTGAAATCACAATTTTTCATTTAATTTATTATACAACGATTTTATACGAACTTACGCCTCTATGTATATCTAAAGGTCATTTTGATGACACAGAGGTTTTAAAAACGTTTAATGTCCCCGAAATCACAATTTTTCATCTATAAATACGTGGGGATGTGTGGGCACATACGAGGGAGAGATTTTTGCATCGGAGAACGAATCTTTGCGAGGGGCACGTGCGAGCCACGTGTCGGTAAGAGGATATCCGTTCTAGCCGAGGCTTGGCTCGAACCGAGTTCTCCACAGTCATAAGAGAGGTTAGGGCGAACCCTCCACCCTAAAAACTCCTTCTATCTCTTTTTTTCTCTTCTACCGAAAATTTATTCTCTCTTTCTGACTCCCATTTTCGACTGTGCTGAGTAGTCTCCGAAAAGAACCCTAAATGATGTCTTCAGGGGAGGGGGGCTCAGGTGCTTGATATTTCGTGTTCTCGTCCCTTCCTAGATCCTTTGAGTCGAAAAGCTCGACACCCCCACACCCCTCGTCTAATCCTGGTGAAAGTGGTTTCAAGAGGGATTTTCATTGATTCTTTCACGTATACGTGTTCTTCCTGTTCGTTGGAAAGCTAAAAGACCAAAAGTAACGAAAATCGAGAAAATTTGCACGTTTTCTTCCGAACAGAAGCTGGGGTTGCTTTTTCAAAGATTTTTGCCAGGGGCACGTTCGAAGTAATTTTGTAAAATAGTGAACAATTTATTTGGATGGATGGACGAATCAGTGATAATTGGAAAAAAACACATATATAGTTAAATTCGTTTGAGTAATTATTCACAATGAAAATAAATTATATAAACTTTATTAGGTAAATTTAAGTACGATATTTTGTTCAAACTAGTCAAGATATACCGTTGTCTAGTATAACCCTAACTAGTATTAATCCAGACAAACCCGAACAAACCCAAACTAGTATCAACCCAAACAAACCCAAACTAGAATTTAACCCAAACAAACTAGTATTAATCCAAACAAATCCAAACTAGTATTAAGCCAAACAAACCCAAACTAGTATTAGCCCAAACAAACCCAAACTATTATTAACCCAAACAAACCCAAACTATTATTAACCCAAACAAACCCAAACTAGTATTAACCCAAACAAACCCAAACTAGAATTTAGCCCAAACAAACCCAAACTAGAATTTAACCCAAACAAACCCCAACTAGAATTTAACCCAAACAAACCCAAACTAGTATTAAGCCAAACAAACCCAAACTAGAATTTAACCCAAACAAACCCCAACTAGAATTTAACCCAAACAAACCCAAACGAGTATTAACGAAAACAAACCCAAACAAACCCAAGCTAGTATTAACCCAAATAAATCCAAACTAGTCAAGATGCACCGTTGACTAGTATAACCCAAACAAACCCAAACAAACCCAAACGAGTATTAATGAAAACGAACCCAAACGCTAGTATTAACCCAAACAAATCCAAACTAGTCAAGATGCACCGTTGACTAGTATAACCCAAACAAACCCAAACAAACCCAAACTAGTATTAACCCAAACAAATCCAAACTAGTCAAAATATATCGTTGACTAGTATAACCCAAACTAGTATTGACCCAAACAAACCCAAACAATCCGCGAGTAAAACTTTAGAAAACCGAGCTCGATCTTACTTTATACACTAATGGTTTGCTCTCACGTAGAGGACACACTTGCATGAAACCCTTTCCGCAATCTCGTCTCTCTCCCTCTCTCGCTCTCTCTCTCTCTCGATCATCCGCAAATTCGTGATACTCCACTTGCGTTTATATACCAAAAGGCTTTTACGCACATTTTCCCCGTTTTATATACGACGTTGAGTGCGCATAGTAATCGCGAATATTATAAGATCCGCCAAAGGCGAAGATCTCGAAGGATTCGAGATGCGCGCGCACGCATCCACGCACACGTTTTCGCACGAGTAAAAGTGCATGAGAAATCTTTGCTCGAGAGGCCGGATCGTCGATGGAAAAATGGCCCATCTCTTCGAGTATCTTCAGGCCGCGGATACACTCGAGTCGATCGAGGTTAATCCCCTACTCGTATATACACGTGGCTCTTTTCGCGCGCCAATCTCACGACCACAGCCGGAAAGCTCCTCGCCAGTGTCTTCCAGCGCGTTCTCCAGTCGGGCTCTTTAATTCCCCGATTTTAAGAGACCCGGCTATGAGGATGCGATCAGCAGGGATCATCCTCTTTCCAAAAAAGACTCTCCCGCCGAAGACGTACCCGAGGTCATCCAACACTTTATCGGTTGAGTCAAATCGAATCGTCGACACTCCAAAGATCGAACATTTCAAAAGTTTCGAATTTTTTTTTTTTTTATTGATAATTCAATTTTATTTTTTATTTTTCATCGATTTGAACACCCGTAAAAGTTGATTTTCGAAAAACCGGGAAACGGTGAAGGTAAATCGAATTGTTGATATTAAAAAGATCGAAAATTCCAGAAGTTTTGATTTTTTTATTAAAAATTCAGTTATATTTTTTATTTTATATCGATTTTAACCACCTTAAAAATTGATTTTCTAAAAACGTTGAAACCGTGACATCAAATCGTGACTTGAAAGATCGAAAATTCCAGAAGTTTCCAATTTTTATTAAAAATTCATTTTTCTTTTCAATTTTTCATCGATTTTAACCCCCTTAAGAGTTGATTTTCGAAAAACCTGGAAACGGTGAAGGTAAATCGAATTGTTGATATTCAAAAGATTGAAAAATCCAGAAGTTTTTATTTTTTTAATTAAAAATTCAGTTATACTTTTTATTTTACATCGATTTGAACCCTCTTAAGAGTTGATTTTGTAAAAACGCTGAAAGGGCGAAGTCGTATCCAATCGTCGATATTTAAAAGATCGAAAATTCCAGAAGTTTGAATTTTCATTGAGAATTTAATTATATTTTTAATTTTACATCGATTTTAACCCCCTTAAAAATTGATTTTCTAAAAACATTGGAACCGTGACATCAAATCGAATCGTCGACACTCAAAGATCGAAAATTCCAGAAGTTTCCATTTTTTATTACAAATTCAATTTTATTTTTAACTTTCCATTAATTTTAACCCCCTTAAGAGTTGATTTTCTGAAAACTCGGAAACGGTGAAGTCGAATCGAATCATCGAGACTCGAAAGATCGATTTTTGGAAATTTGGGTGAACCTTGATTCGCCGTAAAATAACCGTGAACTGACTTCGAGGAGACCTTTTTCCATTTCCCAGGATAGGGGACTTAACAAACGAGCATCAAAAGCTCGTAGTTGAAATAACCGATCAGCTTTCCGTATCGTCACGAAATTGGAATCGCCGTCAAAATGTCCTGTTGTTTACTCGTTGAAAACATTAACCCAAACAAACTAACGAGACTCTTTCAACGTCCCCCAAAAACAGTTTGTCCATTTTCTAGGACACGATACGAGTGATTCCAGAAAGAGGGTTTTTCTCGTCACTAAGGGTTGGAAGAGAGGCTTTGTAGGTGTAAATCGATGATTCGTGACCCAGAATCCAAGCAGGTACTCATTGAACTGATTCCTCCAAATCCATCGAAAATAATCGACGAAATCCTAAATGTGAAACGTGCTTCCATTGGGATTGATCGATCCAAGTCTTGGGTATCACCAGGTTTGGCACGTTGACCATTTCTACAGCTGGATTCTATTATACGTGAAAGAAGTAAAAACCCTGGAAGGTTCCAGCCTGGAAACCATCAAAATCCGCCTTTCTGAGTCTCAGGTGATTCCAGAATTAAAAAAGCAGCGAATTGACCAGATTTGAAGAAACTTCAAATATTAGGTTGAGGAATGGACTATTTCGTAGTGTTTTTATATTTTATTCTGTTTTATGAGGATGTTTTTTTTCATTTTATTGTATGAATAAATATATTTATTTATTTATATTCATTTTAGAGAACTAAAAAATAATATATATTTATTTATTTATATTCATTTTAGAGAACTCGTTCTGCTAAAACTGTGCTAGCTCTACTAATCGTCTTTTTGATTAATTTGATTCTTTGTTACTTTTGAGGATTGGAAATGGAATATTTGAAGCAAGATTTTCGACACCTGCTGTTCTTCGCTTTTCATCGAGGCCAAAGTAATGTGAAAAGCAGGTGGGTTGAAAATGTTGTTTTTTACCTTCTGGTTATTCCATTTCTAAGCCTTAAAAATAACACAAAAGTTAAATTTAAATTAAGGAAATCAGTTTAATGATATAAAATAAAATTTTATTTAATTTGATTTAATTTTATGTAATGAATTGAAATAAAATGAAATTTAACTAAATCAAATAAAAATAAAGCAAAACAATAAAAAATAATTGTATTAAAAATTAGAAAGACGTTTAGCATAGTTTTGAAGATCATAAAAAAATCTATAGAAATCTCGAAATCTAGAAAATCTAGAAAAAAATCTAGAAATCTAGAAAATCTAAAAAGAAATCTAGAAAAAATAGAAATCTAGAAAATCTATTCCACCAATTATCAAATAGCAAATAAAAAAAATCATTATAAAACAAAATAAAATATAAAAACACTCCGAACTTAACCCCAAACAAACCCAATACTTCAAACGACGAAGCCAGATCTGCGTTAGCACCGTAAACCCAAAGAACCCTGAAAAGCTCTCAGGACATACATCCTTCTGTTTCCAAGATGTTAGAAAATCATAAAAATGTCGTTAATCCCAGTAAGCACGTGCCTTGGAATATTCAATCAGAGGGCACGCTTCAGGAAGTTGAGAAAGGAAAGAAAATGACCAGACCAGAAAATCCTCGTCCAGATATTCGTCTATCGGCGCAAGTTGGGTCGTTTTTCATCTTGAAACTGCCCGTTTGAAAAAAGTTCTCGTTTCAACGATACACAATGAAAAATATTTTCGTGAGTTCAGCCAATGAATGGCTCGAGCCCCTAACAATGATTTTAACAAAACCAATTGTGATACAGTTGTCGCCAGGATCGTGAAGGAATATTTTTTTTTTGGTTTTGTAACCAGTCGGAAATTCCTTTTGTCGTTGGAATGGTCAAGCTTGTGGACCAAAAGAGCCAACGTTAGCCTTCAGCAAAAGAGAGTGTGCGTTTTCTCGTGTTGGTCTTTTTCGAAAACGGATAGAAGGGAGGAGGGGGGGTTTTGCGGGCGTGCCCCGTGCCCACGGAAACCATCGACAATGAACGACAATGTCCTCCAGCAGGGTGGCTCGTTTAGGAAGACTCGCATTTCCCATTGACCATTCAAGATAATATACCTTTATTCCTTTTTCTTCACCTTCTTGTGGCGAGTAGCAAAGTGAAAGAGAAAGAGAGAGGGGATGAAGGATTCGAGCCCTGTTTCATGGGGTAGGAAATTTCGATTGACCAGAAAGCTCAAAATTTTGGATTTTAAAAATTCGAAAAGTATGAATTTCGTAAAGGTCACGTCAGCAGAAGGAAATTTGTTTGGGTTTGTTTAGGTTGGCTGGGTTGATTTGGGACCCTTGATTTTAGAAAAAAACCCAAACAAACCCAAAAATTTACGAAATTTGTAGTTTCGGTGAATTGAAATTCAGAATTTTGAGCCTTTTGCAGAATCGAGTTTTTTTAAATTCGAAACTACGAATTTTGTAAAGGTCAAGCATTCACGAAATTTGTTTGGGTTTGTTTAGGTTCGTTGGGTTGATTTTAAATTCGTGATTTTAAACAAACTCAAACAAACCTAAAAATTTACAAAATTTGTAATTCTACAAATTTGTAATATTCAAATTCTGGATTTTGAACCTTCTGGTCATTCGAAGTTCGGGTTTCCTACCCGACGCCGTCCAGAAGGCTCAAAATTCCGAATTTTTTAAATTCCGAAACTCCAAATTTCCTAAAGATCATGCCAGCATTCACGAAATTTTGTTTGGGTTGGTTTGGGTTCGTTGGTTTGATTTAAAACCCTTGATTTTAAACAAATCCAAACAAACCTAAAAATTTATAAAATTTGTTATTTCGGAATATTCAAATTCTGGATTTTGAACCTTCTAGTAATTCAAAGTTCGGGTTTCCTACCCCACCCCGACCAGAAGGCTCAAAATTCCGAATTTGAATATACCGAAACAACAAATTTCGTAAATCTTCAGCTTTGTTTGTGTTTTTCAAAATCAAGGGTTTAAACCCAAACTAACGAACCCAAACAAACCCAAACAAATTTGATAAACCATTACGAAATTTTTCGTTTCGGACTATTTAAATTCAGAATTTTTACTATAGTATAGTATTCACCAAACTGATTTTATTTCCTCGTACTTCTTCTCACAAACTTTTCATCTACCATTTCGTCATTTTCTCGTTTTCCGTTTTCTCGTAAAAATTCTAAACATCCCAATGACTAATAAATCCTCTCTTACCTCAACTTCCAAAATCACGATACGTCAAAAAATCAAAACTGCCAAAAAAAAAAAAAAGTCTTTTTTTCCAAGCCATCTTCCACTCTAACCCAAACAACCTCTTCTGATGCGTTTCTCCGAGGGATCAACTCCGAGCTCACGCGTTGATCTCGACGCTCACTCTCGACGCGTCGTACACGAGGCACCCAAGATCCCATAAATGTCACTTTTGGACCTTTCTTCTTCTTTATTCATTCCACCCATTGGCTGGTCCGATCCCTTCGTCTCGTCGCCTCTTATCGTGTGCGGTAAGATATTTACGAGTTTTCATGAAGTTTTTATGGCTCTGGTGGTAAAGGAGCAGAAAAGGGTCAGTAGGAAGGGGGGGGGGGGTAGCAGGTTCGATAATGGAGATTCTCCAACCTATCTTGGGCGTCGCAGGATGCTGTGAAAATTTCCAATAAAAGTCACAACAAATTTTCAATACATCAGTTTTTACCTCGTGTTCTTACGAGCCGATATACGTTGGTGAACGTCTCGAGAACGAGAAGCGATCGTTACGTTTTACAAACACGAATTTACACGAATTCGTAGCCAGTGAACGCCAGTGGGGTGGGGTAGGAAACCCAAACTTCCAAAAAAAATTCCGAATTTTAATAGTCCGAAATAAAAAATTGGGTAAAGGTTTACGAAATTTGTTTGGGTTTGTTTGGGTTCGTTAGTTTGATTTTAAACCCTTGATTTTAAACCTTTGATTTTAAAGAAACCCAAAAAAACCTGAAAATTGACGAAATTTGTAGTTTTGGTAAATTCAAATTCGGAATTTTGAGCTTTATGGTCAATGAAAGTTTGGGTTTCCTACCCCAGCCCCATACAGCGTTTCACGAAGTTACTCGACGAGTTTGCTTTTTTTTTACACATAATGGTCACTAGGGGTCCAGCGGACCCCAAAAAAATTTTGTAAGGATATATCGTAAAAAGATCGATTGAGAATCGAACTTGTGCTGTCATCTGTCTGAACCTACTTTAACAATATTTAATCGGTGGTGATGGTCAAAATGGTGTCAATTGTCTCGCAGGTTGCAAACAGTTCATGAAAATTATATTTTTTTCTTGAAAATGTATTATTTCAAGAGTAATGCAGCGTAGGTTTTTTTGCCGTATCGCAAAAATCAAAATGTGTATGAATTTTTCAATGAAAATTGGGTTTTTTTTGTTCTTTTTTTTCTGATTTTTTTTTTTGGCATAGTAACATTTTTGAGTGTCAGCATTGATACTCAAAATTGGCAGGATCTTGGACATGAATGATCTTGAATAGTTGGTTATTCAGTACTCGCTTAATTTTGAACCGGAAGTTGATGGCGCTTAATTTGGTTCAAACGATTTCTGGAGTGACCTTTTTTCATAAAATTGATCGAGATTGTGGTCTCCTTATGTATAAGTGAATAAATGAGTAAATAAATAAATAAATATTTATTTATTTATTTATTTTTATTTTATGTTTGTTTATCAATACATTTATATTTATTTATCAATAAATGCATAAATAAATATTCAAATCAACAAATACAGAAATAAATCTTTAAATCAATAAATACACAAATAAATATTTAAATCAATAAATGCATAAATAAATATTCAAATCAACAAATACATAAATAAATCTTTAAATCAAAAAATACCTAAATCAATATTTAAATCAATAAATGCATAAATAAATATTCAAATCAACAAATACAGAAATAAATCTTTCAATCAATAAATACATAAATCAATATTTAAATCAATAAATGCATAAATAAACGTTAAAATCAGCAAATACATAAATAACTACCCAAATAAATAAATAGACAAATAAATATTTATATGAATAAATACATAAATAAATGCTTAAATCAATAAATCGATAAAAAAATATTTAAATAAATAAATAAATAAATTTATATGAATACATCTATATATGTACACCCAGGTATATATCGATAAATATACATGTATATCCATTTATATGATCCTGGTTTTGCGAGATCGAGTCCCATGGGGGGTTCTCAGGAGTTCTCACCAGGCGGGGTCCCGTTCCCCGCGGGACGTCCAAGTTCATTGTACCGTTTCTGCTTGTTTAGCATTCACGCGTCAACGTTAACAGCATCCCTCTCATTGTCGATCTCTCTCATTCGTGCATCTAACGCACATAAAACGTATACAATCTAACCCTCAAAGCAACGTGAAATACAGAGAGACCCTTTGCAGGTCTCTCCGCCCTTCCCCCACCCCGGGACCTTTTTTCGCGTCTCCTGGTTTTTCCTCCTTGCCTCGTAGTCCAATTTTTTTTCCAAAGTGAAAAATACGTTTCGCTATTGAGTATTCTCTCCGGGCTTTTTGGGTCGACACTTGAAAGCGATCTAACCTAGTGATGGAATTTTCTAACGATATTGATCGTTGATGACACGGTAGAATTGGATCATTCACGCCAGCTTGTCAGTCTTGAAATATTGATTTACCAATGTCTCAATGGTCACGAGGAGACTTCAAAATTATTCTAGAAATATTATGCTCGAAGAGATCTTAATTTGCAATATTTTTTAAGGATTAGAAAAATCAAGAAAAGTTTGTGATTTTTCCAATTTTCGATATATCTGATTTTTTCATAAAAGTTTACGCAACTTATTAAAAGTATAAATATTATTTGTTATAAATTTAAGATCCTTTGATTGAGATTGGCTGATGACTTCATGAGCCAATCCTATCCTAATGCTATTTTTGTTTTTTTTTTAATTATTGATATCAGCCATATCAAGAAACAGTTGGTATTGGAAAAACCAAATTGTGGTTTTTACGTTTTTCCGGGCAATTTTTCGAATTTTTCTCTTCTTAAGAACCTTCATCGAAGTTCGAGGAATATTAAAGAAAAAAAAGTAGCTAAATTTGTCCAGCCGTTTTCGAGGTTTGCGCTTAGCAACACATTTAGCGATTCATTTTTATATATATACAGCCTTGGCCAAAAGTATTAGGCATCCAATAATTTTTCTATCCGGACGAAAAATCAAATTTCTCGGCGAAAAAAAAAATCGTAAATTTTGTTAAAAAAAACAAACTAAATCTAACAGTCACCTCTTCAAACATCTAATTTCTAAATTCCGGAATCACCATTTTTCTAAGTTCAGGCTTTTTCTAAGTTTTTTGTTCTGACATTAAATTCGATATCTCG
>JAPYZJ010004299.1:0-13980 GCA_030522765.1 Ophioninae sp. B BG-2022a | reverse complement strand
ATCGTAAAACGTCAAGCTAGTGACGTCATCGAATAAAAAAAATGTCTCTTTTTCAAACTGGTAGTTCAACACGAGAAAATGGATGCAAGAGATCGATCCCTCCCTATGAGTGCGTTAATAAAAAAAACATCAGAGGTCGATGGGCCGAAGAGGAGCTGCGACAGGAGAGGGGGGAGACGCTTGATTGCAGCGCTTTTCTCGACGACGGGTCTCTTCAACACATATACACAGTCGCACAGTGAATTATCTCATACGCGCAACGAGGGATCTCTTTCCCTCTCTTTGAACGCCTAATAGCGTGTCTGGGCAAACATACCGAGTACACTCGAGAGGAAAAATATGGCTTCTTTTTTTTTATTATTATTTCTATCCTCTTCCTTCTCCTTTTTTGCTCTTTCAACGGTAAAGTATGGAAACCTGAAATGAACGTTCTTGCCTTCGATAATTAGGGAGGGTAGCTTGCATCAGGTCTGTTTGTATTTTTTCTTCTGCTTTCTTTTTTTTTTCTTTCTTTCTCTTCCAGTTTTTCTTTTATTAGGAATTTCTTTTCTGCTTTTTTTCTTGGTTTTGTTTCAAAACGGTTTTTACGGTTTTCAATAAATCAGATTTATTTGGAAATGAAAATAGTATCTAATAAAAAATGAATAAAAAATTTCTAATTAATTTAATTAGTATTTAATTAAAAATGAATAAAAAATTTCTAATTAATTTAATTAGTATTTAATTAAAAGTGAAAAAAAATCTGTAATTAATTTAATTAGAATCTAATTAAAAGTGAAAAAAAAATCTCAAATCTCAAAATCCAAAAATCCAAAACCAAACTATTTTCATCAATTAAACACATTTTTATTTCGATAAAAAATTCTGCTCTCCGTATAAATGTCTCATTAAATCCAGTTTATATTTCGTTAACTTTCGAAGCTCGAAACTTCGTAAATCGTCGTCGCTGCTAAGCCGTCATAAAAAAAAGAAAAAAACAAAAAAAAAACAAAAAATTTTAAACAAGCTTTCACGGATCCGTTAAATCGCGCAAGCTCGAGGCTTATTCCATTCGTTCGTGTCGAACCGTACCTGTGGGAAGTTTTCGCTTGGTCTCGCGATTCCTTCCACGAGTGTATCAGTCCTTGGCCGTTAGAAGATCTATGGCTCTTCGTATGGGATTGCGGGCGATAAGTATATTTTGCCAATGGGATATGAACGCTCGTATAGCACTCGGCTCGAAACTGCTCGTGGCGTGAAATTCGAGATCCAAAAAAAAAAATAAAAAAAAAAAATTAAAAATTAAAAAATTAAAAAAATTAAAAATAATAAAAAAGAGGATGATCGAGTGAAAGATACGAAGAGTCTTTAATCTCTGGGTCTATAAACCGTGATTCTCCAGAAGCGAACACACGTCATTGAGGGGGAAGGGGAGGGGGGGGGGTTGGAGAGAAAGAGGAAGGAAAAGGATTTCGTCGAGAGTTCGGCATCGTAGGTAACGTATCGTACACCCGTTGCATTTCGAATCCACATCGAAGCCGGTAAGAGAAATCGGCTTATATTCCAGTGGGAAAAAAAAACGAAAAAAAAAAAAAAACATACCGATATTTATGAGGGTCGCGACATCGGGGCTAATCTTCAGGGAGATAATAATTTATCGAGCAATCCTGTCGCGGTTCTTTCCTCGGTAGGACGAACTCAGCGAGGTAGAGTATTTTGACTGAGAGTTCCTTAAATAGGTATACCAAAACTTTCCCTCCTGAGTCCTCTTTCGGCAGCTTCTCTTCCCCCTCAGTCCTACCGATAATCCATTCGAATCCAAAAAGATTATTGGTTTCGAAAAGCCAGTCTTTAAATCTCCGGATCGTCTCGAGTCACACGGAAATCTATTTATTTACGGGAAATTTCAAAAATGGACGACCGCGAATTATCGATATATTTTCTATTGGCTTTTTTTTCTTTTTACCCTCCTACTTGTCTTCTTTTATTGATTTTTAATCGCGAATTTTTCTTTTTTCGTTTTTTTTTTCGTGAAGAAACTGATGGGAGAAATAAGAGTGCAGGAGGATCACTCTTCTGATGCACTCATCCTGATTCATCCTTTTTCCCTCGGGCGTCTTGTCTCCTCTCGAAAAATCCTCCGGGGACAGGTTTCGCGGTTTCCACGATCAAAATATTTCGGCGACTTTGCATACGTTTATCGTTGTCCCTTTTGCTTATACATAAATATATTCGCACACGTGTGCAACTGTTATTCTCGTTTTCTCTCTTTCTCTCTCTTTCTCTCTCTCTCTCTCTCTCTCTCTCTCTGCCTCTCATCTTTCTCGCCCTGGTTTATGCGGGGGTGAAATGTAACGAGAACTCTCCTCGCGTAAAGTTCCCCATGAGAACGAAGAGCAGCTTCCTACAGCAGCTTCTCTCTAACCTCCCCTCCCCCTCCCCTTTTTTTTCTCTCTCTCTCTTGGCACGATGAGAATAACGTGAAATACACATTGCACATTGAGGAATACACTCGGGACAAACGGAACGAGAGAGAAAGAGAACAGTGGCAAAGACGACTGGGGTAGTGAAGAGGGCAGAGAGGGTAGTGGTGGAGGTGTACTGGATCGCGAAACGCGGGCCGAATAATAATGCGATCCGAACATCCTGGTGATACATCGGTCGACGTCTTTCCAACAGTTATTTACGACGTTTCCTTAATCCAGAGCTCGAAGCTTCGATGCAACCTCTCGCTTTCCCTCTTACACTGGAGCTTTCTCGCTCTCTCCTTTTTTTTGATGTTGGATTTTTGTATTATTTTTGTATTATTTTTGTATTATTTTTGTATTGTTTTTGTATTATTCTTGTATTATTTTGTATTATTTTTGTATTATTTTTGTATTATTTTGTATTATTTTGTATTATTTTGTATTATTTTTGTATTATTTTTGCATTATTTTGTATTATTTTGTATTATTTTGTATTATTTTTGTATTATTTTGTATTATTTTGTATTATTTTGTATTATTTTTGTATTATTTTGCATTATTTTGTATTATTTTGCATTATTTTGTATTATTTTTGTATTATTTTTGTATTATTTTATACATTTTAAAAATACTTTTTGTGTTTTTATACTATTATTTTGATTTTTTATATTTTTATATATTTTTCAAGTTGTCATGATATTTTTTCATGACCGAAAAATTATTTGCATTTTTTTTTTCAGATTTTCTTGTATTTTCGTTCAAAAAGCGTGTCCCAGTCAAAGTTTTCCATATTTTTCGTAACTGTACTCGCGAGACCAGACGTACTAGGGAGATTTGCCGAATTGAAGGCATGTACGTGGCGCAATTTTATCCGAGTACGGTACACGTGTTCTCGATTCTCACCTCAACCTCGAACATACACCCATACACACACATACACACAGCAAAAAACACACAAAAAACCTAAATAAAAAAACTCTTTAAGGGGTTAAGCTATTGTGACAGAAAATCGTCCCTCCCTTGAATCACCTTAAATTGAAGATTCCGGATTGAAATGTCCAACACATAGCAATAAATTACAGATTAAAAATAATCTTATAATTAATAACTTATAAAAAAAAATTAATTAATTAAAATTATAATTACATTTAATGAATGAATCGACTTGAAATTTGCCATTGACGGTAAAACAGCAGTTCAATTTCGTCTGATGTTTCTTCCTCCAGCATTTTTTGTCCTCGTCTAAAAATTCCTCAATTTCTTCCAAATTTCTTTTAATTTTTTCTCGCAGTTTCCTTCGGTTCCTTCGATTTTCCGAATCTCAAATTGGATAAAATTATCATTCGGAAAACATGAAATCCAATGTATTTCGAAAAAAGTGGAATAGGTGAAAAAAAGGGTTGGCACTTGGAAAAGCAAGTGCAACGGAAGTTGGATGGGAAGAGAAGGGGGAGGGGTGTAAAACGAAGGGGTGCATAAGCAGAGCGAGAAACGTAGCGAAGTGAGCTCAGGTGGGGGGAAAGAGAGAAAAAGAGAAATAAGTAGGAAGGGGGCACAACCGTGTACGTTTATGTGTCTCATTTATCAGCACAGATATTATATTATGGCTGTGAGAGCGTGGCCAAGGCACACTCGTGTTCCTTACCGTACCGGCTAGGAGTTTTACATACGCTACGAACCATTTGTACCACATACCGCGAATGCGATATAATATAAGAACGTAATAATGCCGGAATAGCTTCGTTCTACAGGCTCGTTCAAAAAAAGTCGATCCTCATAGGCCCCTAGGAGAAATTCAAGGAGATAGTATGGTTGGGACTGTGCAGATTAAGGGGGACGATTTGGAGCAGGGAAGAGGGAGGGGGTAGTATGAAAATTACAAAAAATCATCTTTTGAGACAACTCGAAGAGAAAAACCTAACATGAAACTTCTGGACAAAATATTGAAGGTAAAGATATGAGTTCACTTTGAAATTGTGATTCGTTTGTGAACCGTTTTAAAATAGAAAAATCTTACTATTTCCTACGGAGGAATATGAGAAACGTTAAAACTGAAAAATGAATTGAAATATCAAAATTGGATGACCGAGAGGATCCTCGCTGTAGTGATTTTTATGATGGCACTAAAGGCAGAAACCTTCACCGATCGTACCCGAATGATCAACCCTCGGAAGATTCCTGTGGCTCGGGTTTCCTCGACGAGTATTCGAAGTCGAAATAAAAACGATATGGTCATGGGATGGAGGACACGCGTCAGAGGTTCGCAGCACGAGGACGAAGAGGTCATCAGGAGTGAGGGGCAAAAGAGGGTTGGTTTTAGGCTGCAAGCTGTATATAAGCTTTGCTCGGCCATTCCGTATTGTCCTCGCTTTCTGCTTGTCCCGATTGTACTGTCCCTCCTTTCCATCCCTCTCTCACTCTATTCCCACTGCACGGTGCTCTGCGTGGGTCCGGAAAAGCCTCTCAATAAAACGTACGCGAGTGGACGTTTGATAGCGAAATGGGAGCGAGAGAAAAAAGAGAGAGAGAGAGAAAGAGAGAGAAAAGTTAACCCACGCAACGTTTCTCCATCTTTTTCTCCGGGGTATATTTTCTCGAGGCGAACGTATCCATAGCTTTTCCTCCCCCGCTCTTTTCTACCCCTCAGTCGTCCTTTTCCCATATCCTCGAGGAAAAACGAGACCGTCGGTATTTATGTGTACGTACAGTCGTCTCTTCGGCTAGAGAACGCCAAACACGCGAAAGCATTCGTCCAAAGGACAATATCCAGCGTGGACTGCGGTCGTACGCGCAGACCGGACATAACCGGACAAAGATGAAAAGAGCACGAGACCAGAGCGAAAGAAAAGAGCGTGCTCGTCGACTGGAAGAAAAACGAACGCGGTCCCAGTGCTCTCATCAAACGTTAATGCATTTACAACCCGCGAGGATCACGCATCCTCTGGGCAAAACTCTTCTAGACATTGCTCTATCAATAGTCCACTATTTTTGCTGATCAAAAACTAGATACGACCAACTGGACTCCTCCAGGTCTTAGATAAAATCCAAGTAATGGTTCTTGGTCGCTTTCCGAAAAAAGGAGAGTGAAATATTTTACGGAATGGATTCCCGAAGAGTAGAAATATCTGAATATCCATATGTCGTAAACCGGTAGGCTAACTGAAAGATTCCGGTTATTCAAAGTGATGGTGGCTGAACGACTTTTTAATGATGGATCATCACAGGTTGTATCACGTAGCATGTGTACGCGTTTTTTCTATGCTTCTACTCCAAATACTTCTGAGTTTCGCCGTACACGCTCTTACCGGATGCACTAAGAAAGTGAATTTCTGGATGCCCCCGTACACGCTCTTGTCAGACACACTAGAAAAGCGATTCCACGCAGCTAGGTTTTGTCCAGAAGTTCAATTTTTTTTTCTCCGCTAATCTTGAGGCTTGAACCCAATCCAATGGGGTACGTTCACCCTCAGGGGAGGAAGGTAACATTCATCTGCGGTCATAGACCGTCCCGGGGAATAAGAAAATGTCGAGCCACTAGGAAAAAAGCGTCCGAGGTGAATATCGTTCGGAGTTAAAAAGCGAAAAAGCGTACGAGGTGAATATCATTGCCGGTTATCCTATTGCATATCAGACACGGTAACGCGTATATATCCAGTGCGAAGCTCGATCATACCGTAGGGCTCGCCCGCGCGCGCGCTTTTTCCGAGCTCTGTACTCGCCGCGTCTCAGCGAGTGCTGCACACAATCAGGCGTATGTATGACGAGTATACAGGGTGTCCTACGACGGAAGGTATCGCTCACCTCGCGTTTGATTGGCGTTTAATTGGCTGCCTTTAAAAATTAATAACAATTCAGGGCTTGATCCGGGAACCGTACATGCTTGTATCAAACGACTCAGAATTCCATCCCCAACCCCCCATTCCCCGGATGACATTCGGTCGTGAGACACCCCGTATATACCTGTGTACGTACGTATGGATGTATATACGTATAAGTAGAAGAAAGATGGCTCGGGTCGTCCGTCCCCAGCGGCTAACCCCCTGATATATCGTTTACGTGTCTCGCCGTGCATACGTCGTTTGGGACACATGCCGCCCACCTCCTACCATCCTTGCGTTCTCCACCTTAACCTCCCCCTCATGCCTCCAGATATAGACGAAGAACGACTATTCCGCAAAGCCTTCGCATTCATTCAATGTCGACAACCGACTGTTTTGAAGGCCGGCCCTTTGAATGACCTTGTATTTAATCCGAGGGAAACATATTTCAAGGTCATTGGCGTTATTGAAGAATACCTGATGTTGATGAGCACTCGGCTCCTGTGCCCTTCGACTCCGATGTCTTTAGGATCCCCTTTTTACGTATGTATGTCAGAGTTGAAGGTGTTTAGATCAAAGCTCAAGTCCAAAAATGGATATTTCAGCAAAAAAAAACTATTTTCGTTGCATCCCAATGATCCATACTTCAACGTCACGCTATCAAAGACTGGGCTGGATTATAATTTTCTCGCTGTTGACAGGTGACAGCATCGATTTCCCATTTGAGAAATGGGGGAATGAGGGCTCCGGTTGCGAATACTGCAGCATTGATGCGGCACAGGTCGCGAGGTTGTTGGGTACTTTGAGAATTGTAGATGTAGGTAGGAACATTTCTCTCCCTCACTCCCAGCTTGTTTCTCTTTTATCCTGCCCCTGTATGTATCTTTCTCCGTGTGCATCTCCCTCTCTCTCTCTCTCTCTCCCTCTTCGTATATGAAGTGCTCTTTACTCGCAGTCTCTCTGGGCTTAGCCATAATCTGAAATATATTGGTGCCCGGTGTTTGTCCACATCTCGTTGACCGGCATTATAAATCGGCGAAGCGTAGGCATTCGTTCGAGAACATTAGTCAAAGAGTCGAGGTAACATCGTACGCCCGATAATGCGTCTGATATCGCGCGGCCCCTCGCGCACTCTTCGGTCGATCCACTCTTTCAAGCCCCTCCCGCATCGTGTACGTATTTCCCGAGGTCCTTCAGGGATGTATACCCGCGTTATTCCCACATAGCAGAACACGAGAATCCGTACAGGATCATTGCTGAGACACCGGCGCCACCTCGCCGAACCAAGAATAATCGAGGAGCTTCGCCGATTCGTGGTGAGAACTGCGGCCGGATTTAACGACCTTTCGTAAACCCCAGAAAACGTCGCATGAGATTTGTTGAAAAAATATTGTCGGGTTCATTGATCGACAATGGTCTAGATCGACGGATCTAGGCATCATCAGCTGGATCTACTGATTCTATCATCCCCAAGTAGATCAACTGATCCTGCCATCTGAAGGACAATCAACTGTCCCGTCATTAGCTTGGTCCAATCATCCCTGCTGGATACTCCGATCTAGCCATATCTACATTTGGATCAACTGGTCCACCTGATAAACTGATCCTGCCAGAACTACCTGGATAATCTGATTCTACTGGATCCAGCTGGATGAGCTAATCCTTGACTGATCCAATCATCTCTATTCGGATACAACCATTTCCAGGTGCATCAAGATATCCAGGCATTTCCAGCTGAATGACCAGATTCTACTGAAACGACCGATCCATCCAGCGAATGAACCGCGAAGCACCCTTAGTCCTCCAGACCCAGCGAACATTAAATTACAGCGCCCATCAGCGGGTACGATTCACGAGTCAGCGAGATTAGCAAGGAAAGTTAATCTACATAGGAAATTAAGGAGACGTCCGATCCGAGTATTCGAATCCGGCAACAACAATTTCTGCTGTCACGAAGTAGTTGGGGGTGTACTGTAGGAGTACAAGAAAGCGCGCGTTACATAGAGGAATGTCAAGAAGTTTCGATGGGGGGCGCTACGAATGGAAAGGCTACCAATAGGATACGGATTGCCGCAGGATGGAGTATCTCTCGTGCCTTGTCCATGCACCATTCCTGTCTCTTTACGCCTTTCTTTCCTTTTCTATGTCTTCAGCATGTGGTATGTAACACCTCTTTCTCTCTCTTCCTCTCTTCGATCCTCTTCGTCGACGTATATAGTAATGCACTTATAAATCAGGTTCAGCCGAGGACCACCATAAAGCATTGCTATGTTTCGATGTCCGTAGGCATTCCTGGGCGGGTTTCGCGAGTCGTTTGATTCACGCTCGTCCCTTTCGCTCAGGCAGCTCTTTCTCGGCTTCAAGGCTTCCTCCTCCCCCGCCACCATCAACCTCCGCCAACTCTTTTTCTCACTACGTCGTAGCTCAACCACACCGTACGCCAGGTTACAGCGTGTACCTACCTCACTTGTAGGAATACTTGGCTCTGTGTGCGGACATCCCTCCCTGTGTATGAATTTGTACTATAGGTATCAACCGGTCAGGCGTGAGAGAACTTGTCGCCGGCGATAATAGTTTATTTGTCGAGGCCGCCGCCCGGTGCGCAACTCTCGATTCACCATGCTACGAAACCGCCGAGATAGTATGTTCCGGTTCTCTCGCTTGGCGCACTATACCCTCCGTCCCTCGACCCCCGCAAGGATTGTTTATTATGCGAATTGAACGAACCGAAGGCGATAAAGATCCCATCTACTCCTCTTCAGCTTCTCCACCCTCAATGCACATTCGCTGCGGTTTTCTTCAACACCCTCCCTCCATCTTTGCCCTCATCCACAGGTACAGCATCACCTGTGCACTCGTCAAGGACGAGCCTAGCAAACGGTACATCCGGGGTTTTATGATTTTGGAAAGTAGTGGATTTTTGCGTAAATTCTACAACCGTTTTCAGCTAATGATGGAAAGCTATGTCCTTTCCAGTTTTGACTCTTCTGCTGTTTTTTCCTGATATGACGAGTGAGGGAAGAGAGGAATTTAGGAGAGGGCCTATATCGAAAATCGTACATGGAGATTTGGATTTTTTCCCAGTGCCATAAATATTGCCAGCGTTTGCTTTTTTTTATTTAAAACATTTAGTTAAATGAATTTTCTGTAAAACGTAAAATCGATATTATACCTAATTCTTTCGCAATTTAGAGCTCTGAAATTTCGCAAAAATACAGATAAGTGTTATTTAGTTATGTAGTTTTGTTTTGTTGTTTCAATCAATGAAGGTTGTTTGTTTTTTTTTATTTTCTGATTAGTCTAACCCCTTAAGAGATAACTCGCATTGTTTCGTTTGTCAGTTCTTGGTCGCCCAATGGCGTTCGCATTTTAATTTCCGACCCTTCGATGACAAACTCCACGTCCCGTCCAGCTATTTTTTTTCACTTCGAAAACACGACCGAGTTGTCGTGTTCGGAGGCGCCAATTTCACCTGGAGCGGGACTCATTCCCGTGTTGCAAAAGTAACGAGCAACCCTCGTGCGAACGTTTGTTTTCGAACGCGCGAAAATACTTGCTCGTCGATTAATCGTGCTTTGTTTGATTAAGCGCAGGTGACAGGCCACTCTCTTCTTCCCCTCACGGAGACTCGCTCCTCCCTTTGCGCTTGTTCCCATTCATTTTCCAATACATATCGTGTTCCAAGTCTCGAGCGCAGGCCTGGTCGAGATCGGCCCAATCGTAAGCTAGAAATTCACCGCTAATTGGGAGTGAACGTCCAAACCCATTTTTTGATTAATCGAACCATTGAGCAATTTAGGATTAAGTTCCAAAACCCTCCTCCCCTTTGCCCCGACCAGGCTGAAATTTTGCACAGGCTTTCCTCTTTCTATACTTAAAAAACGCCCAAAAAGATTTTTCGCTATTATCGATAATTTCCGAGATAACGAATTTTGAAATTTATCAAATCTACTGCGCTCCTACCTTATTGAATAAACCCAAAAAAGCAGAGCTAAACGTAACCAAACCCAAAGAACCGAAACAATCGTAACTAAACCCAAACGGACCCAAAAAAATTCAAAAACGAAAATTCACTTTGGTCTTTTCTTGAAATATTGAAAACAAGGTCTGTGCAAAATTTGTGTCCGATTCGCCAAAAGGGGTCAGGACTTTTTGGAAGCCTATGCAAAAACTTTAACATTCAATATTTCGAAAACTATCGTGAGGTTCCAAAAATCCGTTTAGGGATTTTTTATATATATTAGAAAGAAAGTATGTGCAAAATTTCTGGTCGATCCTACGGAGAGAAAGGGGAGTTTCCGAAATTCTACACAAAAATTTCAAAGCTTGATATCTCGAAAACTATGGCGAGGTTCCAAAAATCCTTTTAGGGGTACCCTGAGAACATTAAAAGGAAAGCCTGTGCTAAATTTCAGCCAGATCGGTCGTGCGGGGTAGGAGGGGAAGGGTGATTTAACTTCATCCGTAATTAATATTTGATACGTGGTCAATTATCGAATTGGAGGGTCGATTTTTCGGAATGTTCTAGCAAGAGAAACAAAACGATTTATCAAGGGATCCTCGTTCCGCACAAACGGATGTACAATTAATGCGAGGCTAATGAGTAATGACGTCGATAGCGCTTTCAACCGGTTTTTCACGCACACGAGGAAGAGCAGACACGTATTGTGAAGAAAAAACACCGATGAGAGGCTCGTGTTCCTCGAAAAAGCAGAGTCTCGCTTATATTGGCTCGCATTTGTCAGGACTCGGACTCGATGACAGTCACAAGACACTTTATCGGTGTATAAGTAATAGGTAACAATATATTCGGGCATCAGGCCTTATCGGCTCCATTAAAGGCAACATTTCCCTCTTTGGTGTTAGGCACACATACGCGTACAAATCATGGAAGACAGCTTTGGCTTTTCACCTCGCGCGGGAATCGGACGATATTTAAGGGGGCTGAGGGAACTCCAACGTTTTTTAAATAGTGTGCATTATTTTATTGCCTTTTTTAAAATGGTTATTTTAAATAGTATGAATTTTTCCCATTTTTTAAACAGATTATTTTAAATAGTAAGCATTTTTGTGTACTTTAAAAATGATTATTTTTAATAGTATTCATTATTTCTTTACATTTATTTTTTCATATTTTATATTTCTCAATTGCACGAATTTATTGTTTCATATTTTATATTTCTCCATTGCACGAATAAAAAATATTTATTTTTCGCAGTAGGTAATTAACGTCAATACCGATAAACCCATTGTAATTATTTTTCAATTATAAATTCCGAATTATAAATGATAAATTAAATAAGTCCAAATTTTCGACTTTTTCAAGCCACCACTTCGATCAGAAAAAATCTACTAAAAATCTCATCGTTTTTCGAGCGTCAAATTTACTCCCTTTGAATGTCTCCAGGTCAGAGGTTTTCAGGTAGACCAGGAATGGCGTATCAGAGAAATCATTCCCACGCTGTTTTCGAGTTATATTTCATGATTGGTGGAAGTTACGATGCAGTTAATTGAATTTGACGTGTCGATCGATCTAACCCAAACAAACCCAAACAAACTCGATCGGTGAAAGGTCAGAGAGAGAGCTGGGGGGGAGAGCAAGGGTGCATCGGGTTGGAAAGATGCAAGAAGTACGGGCGTAAATCAGACGGAGGATAGGAAGAGCCGGGTCGAGGGAGGAAAAGAAAAAGGACCTCCCAACGTCATATTAATTGATATTTACTATCAGTTCGCGGTCTAATTACAACTAATAGACGAGTTTTTGTCGGCGCGGTCACGGCGCCGTTCTCGGACTCTTACGAGTATTGCGGTCGAAGCGCAAAACGTTCCGCGGGTACATACGAAATGTTTCGTAACAACCATGCCGGCATCTTTTGCGGTACCGGACCCGCGAGCGCATACACACACGCGTACACAACTTCGCAATAACCTTAACCGCGCTCGTGCCCATTATTAATTTTATTTTCTCCGATGGACTTGCGGCCAAAGCGTGCATAATCTTTACCTCGGACGATGAACCTCCCGAGTAAGGATTTCCTGACGTCAAAGTTCATTCGGAAGATGCGACGATTTTTTTTTCGATCTGGATGACGAATCTTTACTTTTGCTAATGTCGATACCTCTAATGCCAATTTTTGTCAATTTGGCTGCTGGCGATTTGGATGCTGGAAATTTGGATGCTGGAAATTTGGATGCTGGCAATTTGGATGCTGGAAATTTGGATGCTGGAAATTTGGATGCTGGCAATTTGGATGCTGGAAATTTGGATGCTGGCAATTTGGATGCTGGAAATTTGGATGCTGGAAATTTGGATGCTGGAAGTTTGGATGCTGGAAATTTGGAAGCTGGCAATTTGGATGCTGTCAATTTGGATGCTGGCAATTTGGATGCTGGAAATTTGGATGCTGGAAATTTGGATGCTGGAAATTTGGATGCTGGAAATTTGGATGCTGGCAATTTGGATGCTGGTCATTTGGATGCTGGCAATTTGGATGCTGTCAATTTGGATGCTGGAAATTTGAATGCTGGCAATTTGGATGCTGGCAATTTGGATGCTGGCAATTTGGATGCTGGCAATTTGGATGCTGGCAATTTGGATGCTGGAAATTTGGATGCTGGAAATTTGGATGCTGGCAATTTGGATGCTGGCAATTTGGATGCTGGAAATTTGGAAGCTGGCAATTCGGCTGCTGTCAATTTGGATACTGTCAATTTGGCTGCTGTCAATTTCGCTACTGTCAA
The DNA here is from genome assembly GCA_030522765.1 of Ophioninae sp. B BG-2022a. Classification (NCBI taxonomy): domain Eukaryota; kingdom Metazoa; phylum Arthropoda; class Insecta; order Hymenoptera; family Ichneumonidae; species Ophioninae sp. B BG-2022a. The sequence continues at coordinate 974 of JAPYZJ010004299.1, read as the reverse complement.
TTCATCGACTGTCAATATCTCTATTGTTAATTCTTCCAGTATGATTTTATCTACTGCTAGTCCTTTACTGCTCATTTTTGTATTTTCAAGTTATTCAATGTGGATTTCTCTACTGTCATTTCCTGTACTATCCATTCCTCTTCTATCAATTTCTCGACTGTCAATTCCTGTCAATTCCTTCACTGTCAACTCCTCCGCTGTCAATACCTTCACTGTCAATTCCTCCATTATCAGGCTGTCAATACCTTCACTGTCAATTCCTCCACACTCAATCTATCCACTCCAAATGTCTCAAATCTTTCGATCGTTGCCCCGATCGATCAGATCGCGATTCCTGGATGCGTTCATCGTCGTCACTTCGCGCTCCCTTCGAGACGCCCTTTCATACGACCTTCTATTAGTTTTACTTTTATCTCGCGTTTCGTCGCTGCCCACTCGCTCGAGCCCGATAACTCGGCGCCTTGTTGCGACTCAATCCAGCTCTTCTTTCGTATAAATCTTGCGAGCGTTATAAATCAGCGAGTGTGCGACTGAGCTCAAGCAGCGTGATACAACGATCGCGAAAAAGAGTCCCCCCCCCCCCCCCCCCCCTTTCCCTTCGATCCACCGAGAGACCAAGAACCCTCCGATTCTTCACGAGTTCGGCAAGGAACTCTGCACCCAACTGCAAAAATAAGACAAACAAGACCCAGTTACGAGATTCCTCGTGGAATCCCACAAACCTCGGCCTCCCCTCCCCCTCCCTCTTTGGTTACCCTCTTTTGGCCCTTTCGCAGAAAAACCCTTCGGCAATGTGTCACGCACCGCGTGTTTCCGTCCCCTAACCTCTCATCGAACTACCAGCAGACCCTCCATCAGCTTCATCTTACGCCACCCCAACCCCCGGACCTCCCCTCGAAATTAAACGATTGCCAAAAAATAGAAACAAACCCAAACGACTGGATGACTGAAAATGAAGAAAAATCCTGATCTTC
>JAPYZJ010004298.1:0-13983 GCA_030522765.1 Ophioninae sp. B BG-2022a | reverse complement strand
CCCTTTTTCACCCCTCATCCCGTGCTATTGCGCTAGGCGTAGGCACAAAAGAGGAATACCACATATATATATGACCACGTCCCCTCAGGACGTGACACCGTATGTCGTTTTGTCCATAGCATATCTGTGTCATTTTGTCCGTATGGAGATTTAAACTTCTAATAGCTCAAAATTAATAGATGACCAAAAAATTTCATCATAAATAAAATAGGATGCTCAAGGCAAAATGTCAAGGAATAGAAATAACATGTAACAATACGATTTGAAAGAAAATCCATAACGGCCTAAAATCTGTTGAGACTGACTGATAAAAAACGGATGCTCTTATAATGACAGTATTTTGACAGTTTATTAATAGACAATTAAGGCACCCCCTAAGAGTCCTAAAATAACCATAAAAGCCCCCCCGATTAGGAAAACAGCTGGTGTGTCGTTTTACCCGTATATGTCATTTTGTACGTACTTCCCTTATTCATATATGTCAATGTACACTATTGGGCGAATTAATATGAACACAATTGAAAAAAGCGAAAAAAAAATCAATATCCTTTTGTTAAGAAAAAAAAAAGTAACAACCATCCATTTTTTAGGAGGAGAAGTGTCCTCCCTTACTTTCGATAATTTGTTGGAGACGATTAGGCATTGAATCAAAAAGTTTTTTTTTCCAATCTTCCGATATTTGCATGTAACCCAAACGAACCCAAACTCACATCACACTCTTTGACTATATCTCTTCGAGCCATTGATGTGTATTCGCTCGAAGTAACAATCTGCACTAAAAAAAAATCGAAAACGATTCACAAATACCCCAAATATTCAAGAATTTTGAACATTTATGATATTCAACCGTTAAAAAAAATCAAATACCTTTAAAAAAAAAACAATCAAATCCGGCGATCCGATCGCAAAATTTCACGCTTCCGAGTTTTTCCTCCAACGTATCGTTTTTTGAAAAAGCGCGGGAAAAGTCAAGCCCGGTTACCGACGGTCGATAACGCGAAGCGTCCGCGAGTAATTCGTAAACTCGCCGCAGCTGTATTGAGCCGAGCGCTCGTCATCCACGCACAGTCTCGCGCGTGGTTGCGAGAATTCCGGTTGTGAGCTGTGTGGCGAGCTCTTGCCGTTTTCACAGCTCGATATACGGGAGCGAAGCCCCTACCCGGCGCGTCTTCCTCGACTCAACGGCTTCCCTCGTAATTCGGCCGCGCTCGCGTGTGCTTCGACGAAAAACAAGGAAAGAACGAAAACAGCGAAACAAAAAGGCAAACATTGAGAGGTCACTGTCACGCCGGCGCAGTAGCGTTTCTCGAATTTTACGTGCATCCCCCTCCCCTACCCCTCCGCTACTTTCCCACCGCTTCTGCTTTTTGTTCTTTCAACGTCCGAGACCGGGTTACGCATTCTATGAAAAAAAAAATAAAAAAACAGAAAATCCTACGACATACGTGCCACGAAATACAAAAATTCGATATTGCCGACCGAGCAACGCGAATGCGATAAGCTAGGAAAGAACACGCGAGAAAATAATCGTTACATTAATTCTGCGTGGAAAAATATGACTGCGAAATAGATGGATATGCAGACGAAAAAAAAAAAAGAAAGAAAATAATCGACGTTTGAGCCTGTGTAGCGTGCATGGACTCCTCGCGTGGACGCATAGACGCCTTTTTTCCATTACGCCACAATGCATTCGTCAAGTAAATGCGCAGTATAAATCGAAAAAAAAAAAAAATCGTTTTGTAAAAAAACAACCATAGGCGCTTGTGTAGAAGAACAGTTCCCTCTCGTTCTTCGTTTCCATCGGGTCGAATAGTCATTCGGAGATACGAAATTTTTAGTCTCAATTGAGAAACCTAACCTCGCAAAATAATTGGCGATCAATATGTACAATAGTTATTACACGACTAATGATAACTATTATTCGTATACGTAATAACGCAATAATTAACATAAACAACGATAATAATAAAAATAATGAACTTAATTGATTAAATAAATAAAATTCATACGGATATAAACAGTGTTTGCAACTTTTCGTAGTTTTTGCTGATAAGATTGTTTTTATTATAATAACCATGAACAATTCATAAAATAAAATTAATAATGTAAGATTAATAATAATAATAAAAATAGATATAATTAAGAAATATATTAATTATATTTAAGAATACATGTTATGATATCAATATTAATAATTGTGGAGATGGAATTTGAATAATAATGATATTTTGAATAACGATAAAAACAATGAACTCACGGTTTATCGGGCTGGGATTTTCGCACCATCATATCGGCACGTTGTATTTCTTCTGCTCTTGTAACGCTCTTGGTACGCCGCAACCTAACCCGACTCTCGTTATTCTCGTGATCGCGCATTGTATATATATCTATACGTGACTGGGACTAGAATCGAGCATATATGTATCACAACACTGGTATAACAGAGTTAAACAATCAGTTTGCCGAAGCGCGATCGTCAGATTTGACACGTGAAGAACACAGGGACGTCGAGTCGATCCCGAGGATCCGTTGTTTTTATTCGTTTGTCTTTCGAAGATTTTTGCCGAGATGGACGATGGATGGGGCGATCAACACTCACGATTCGACCCTGAGCTCACGACCAGACGACATTCGACGAGGAAACGAGAGAGAGAAAGATAGCTGCGCGCACACTCGGCTCTAACCATACGTTTCTCTTACCAGCACTGCCTTTTGCACACTTGCCACTTTTGGAAATGATTTTTTCTTCAACCTGAAGCATTCGATTTTTTTCGAAAATGTCGATGCTCGAGGAAACAAATAAATTACAATTTTTATGTTATTTCCGGGTCGATGTGTTCAGCAAAAAAATTGGGGCGAATGAATTTGATAAAAAATGTGGGTATGACGTAAATTTATTATGATTTTTATGAGAATAAATAAAAATTATTGATGAATTTAATTAAATCTAATTTGATAAATTTATGGTTAATGTTCGGAAGTGGGGTTCCCCGGAATCGGAGTATACTTGGGTGGGTGACTGCATAGCTTAGTATGGACTTGCGAGCTAAATACAAACCCAAACAAATTTGAACATACCCAAATGAACACAAACGTACACAAACAGACCCTGACCAACCCAAACAGAGCCCAACCAACCTAATCAAACCTAAACAAAACCCAACCAACTCGAATAAACCCAGACAAACTCAACATCGTGGAAGATGGAACACAAATATACAATAACAGACCCCGTCCAACCCAAACAGAGCCCATCCAACCCAATCAAACCTAAACAAAACACAACCAACGCAAACAGAGCCCATCCAACCCAATCAAACCTAAACAAAACCCAACCAACCCGGATGAACCCAAACAAACTCAACATCGTGGAGGATGGAACACAAATATAAACAACAGACCCTGACCAACCCAAACAGAGCCCAACCAACCCGAATAAACCCAAACAAACTCAACATCGTCCAGAATAATAATAAATGTTCATGGACAAATCATGACGTGCGCCGGCATAACATATTTGTATCATTTTCTATAACCGGTTAAAGTAAACAATAAAAAATAAATTAGCCTAATTCCAAGAGCTTGAATCCCCACTTCCGAATATTTACCTCATCACAAAAAACCAAAACAAACACCCGCATATATCTATGTATCAACGAGTGTATATTTGTATTGCTAAAAATAAAAAAATTTTCTAACAAAAAGGGACAAAGCTTCCTACCCAAAATCGTTTCATTGACCTCTTGTTTAATGGCTCGATCAATTAATGTGATTTGCGCGGTGTTAATATATTTTTGACTTTATAATCGTTCACTCCTGTTTCCTATTGTGTCCAATTTTGTCATCAATCGCGAAGGGTTTTGAAAAAGCCATTCTTTTATTGTTTAAATAATACTTTAAAGCCATACATACGTGAAAATTCAATTTTTTTCATTTTTTATTCTATTGGCCTGAACGGTTATGAATATTTTATGCTTTTTATTTTATTATATTTTATTTTATTATATTTTATTATATTTTAAGCTAATTGAAACATTCCAAAAGTATGGAATGATTTCAACATTTTAAGTGCAAAAACTAGATACTGCGCGACTAAACCCAAACAAACTTAAGCAAACCCAAACAGATCCAAGCAAACTCTTCGATGAAGGTTCAAGAGCGCTTTGAAATTTTTACAACATATTCTTAGTTTTATCACCTATCTTGTGAACCACAGAAACAAAAATTTCAATCACGCAAAAAAAATACCGACAAAAAATTGAGTAAAAAAATAGAAGTTTCGAATTTTTATTATAGTATTTTTTTTCGTAATACCGTTTGTTTACACCGAAGATACATTCATTATGCAATTATAAATATGCTGATTTTTTTTAGACACCCACATCGATGTCGCAATCCACATCGCAAAAAAAAAAATATATTGCTTTATTATGTTATATCTCCGATCTTTCTTAATATATATATTTTTTTTATGTACTTAATCATGCGTATAAATGATCTGTATAAAAAATATTAATATATGCGTCGTGTTTTTTTAACCGCGTTTAGAAGAGTATTTTCGAAAATTGGCGAAATCACGTATGTAAAGCCTCAACGTCATAAAATGAATGGAGCAGGCATAGGCAATTAAAGACAAACAAAAAATCACGGCGTTAACTGCTCGTAAAATTGTAAACGTGTTTTTCTCAAAAACCCGCGTTTCAATGTTAACGAACACTTTGCGTCAACACGGTTGTATGGATCAGTTTGAAACTTTGACGATATCTTCACAATTACCTCCTTTATAAAATAACGTAGGGGTTTTTCGATTAATTGGTAACTTTTTGTTCTATAAACAATTTACTGCATATTTATTTACAAAAAGTTCAGTTTTTGCCAAAATGCATTGTTTACAAAATTTGATTAAACAAAGAATCCCTTCGTACTTCTATAACCAATAATATATACCTAGATTGATTTTTTTATTGTTTTTTCTGTTGCAAATCTTATAAAGCTCGAGAAATTTCTTCTCTACTCGAAGAGTTTTTTAAAAACAATCATTTCGAAAATTGTTTCTCCCACCGCGATTTGATTAAAAAAATAACTATGAAAAAAGAATTTTTATACTTAAAAATACTGTAAAAAATATCTCCAAAAAATAATATTTTTTTTATACTCCCAAAAAAATCGTCCTGGTTTGGCCTTTTTTCAGTTGCTAGAGTTGCGTTATCCCTTAATGAGGTTTAACATGAATTGAACAACAGCGTAAAAACGGATGAAAAATATGGATTCAAAGCTGACTGGAAATCCTCAATAAATCCGTCCACGAATCAGATCGGCGAAAAAGTGATGAAATTTTGATGCGGTCTGTGTCTGACAAGTTGATCGGAATAATTAAAACCGGAGTGATTGCGAAACGCGATCAAATGGCGAAACAAATTCAATTTCGTATCGTTACCGATTCAAATTTCAACCGATCGAAGTGAATTCTTTACAGATGAAAAAAAAAAAGGAAAAAAAAGATGCAAATCAATGACGGGCATCAATCCGAAATTCGGGTAATTAAAAGTACATTTTGAAGTACCACGAAAACAAATATCACGAAATTGAATACAAATTCTCGTGATTTAACGGTGCACGCGAATGAAGAGCCGAAACGAATAAAACAATTTGGTCAACCACGAATGAAACCCTGATCAGCCGATGAAACATCCGATTAATTATTTCGCCAATTAATTATCCAAAATTATTTCCCAATACGAACACATATTTCTTTTGACGAGATAAAAAAAACTAATTCAATATAAAAAAAAGTATCGAGCGCGTAAACGAAGAGAAAGAGAGCGAGAGAGAGAGAGAGAAAAAGGTGAAAAAAATTTGGCAAACGAAGCAATTTTTAAATTGCACGAGACGGGTCCGAAAGTCGATTACCGTAAACAGACAACCGAGACTGATGTTTGCCCAACAGTCGAGCTTTTATTGTATGCAATTTGTTGCTGTACAATACGAAATGGAACAAACGAATTATACGACGGAAAGAGGGGAGCAGGGGAGTAGGCAAAATTGACAGAGAGTCGCGGAGGGGGGGGGGGGATTGATCGAGAGAAAGGGAAACAGGGTACACGTACATGTGTTATGTAAATACGTTGGTTCGAAAGTGGGGAAAAACCTCGTGGAGTCGAGTGGACCGATCAAGAGTCAAGTGGATTCACTGCGAATACCGTAACGTATACGGAATACCATTCACTTTTGAACACGTTCGATAAGCGACAACTTTATCGAGCTCTCGTAAAAAAAATATATATACATGTATATACATATATAAATAACAATAATTCGTATTGATTCGAAGGTTTCACAATATCCGTGCTCGGTTCAATCAGAAGGACAAAAAACGACATAAATTTAGATGCAAAAAAAACAGCAGTGAACGACTATACAGCTTGAAAGTAAAAGTAATTTATTTATCTTTTGAACTCGTGGCAAAAAAGGGGTTGCTTGGAAAAAAAGAAATTCGTACTTTCGAATTCACACGCTTTTATGAAAATATAAATGATTTTTCAATTGGTTATTTATTGTATTATTTAATGTTATTTTTTATATATAAATGCGTTATCATTTTTCAATATGTTTATTTAGTATTTTTCAAATTATTTTTCCTGTAGCTACCTTAATATATTTCGATTATTTAATATCTTTTTTCAAATATTCTTTGTTCTATATAAATACACGATTGTCTTTCTTTTTATTAATTTACGATATTTAGCAAACAAAAATTGAATAATTGTTTTGTCATAAATGGACGTTCGATTTTTCGGTTCAAGTGAGTTTTATTTGAGTTTCGAATCGACGAAGAACTGATTGATTCACTTTCACTCGGTTTCACGTTAATCAGGACGGTTGCGTAGATTTTTTTTTGTCACCGGTATCACTTTGGTTCGGGAAGGAATTTTGGAAGTATAAAAGTATTTTTGTCCCGGACGAATTGACTCGCGCGAACAGGGAACTATCACTAACTGACGTGATTAGTCATCAACGTTGGTAGAAATACCAACACCGAGCCATTTTGACTTTGCTTTTTCCGTTACGGGAGTTCGACCCAAGAATTCAGAGAGAGGAGAGAGAGAGAGGTAGCGGGGGGTAGAGACATTCAGCTGTAGAGAGGACAGTGAGAGGGCGATAATATAGCACGTCAGAAATGATGTGATAACCGGCCGGCGACGATTACGCGACGGTTGTATACAGGGTGTCCCAGCTAAGAATGTCATTCCTGAAATGGGAGGTAGGGGATGAAATTCTAAGACGATTGATATAAGCATGTATGGGTCCCAGATCAACCCCTGAATTGTTATTAATTTTTTACGTTAGCCAATCAGACGCGCCCGGAGGCGGGCCTACGTCGGTGAGCGACAAGTACGTGCATTAGTGCCCGGAGTGGAGGTACCCCCACCATGCGGACTCTCCGGCTCGGGCGCGTCCGATTGGCTGCCGTAAAAAATTTATAATAATTCAGGGGTTGATCCGAGACCCATACATGCTTATATCAATCGTCTTAGAATTTCATCCCCTACCCCCCATTTCAGTGATGACATTCTTAGCTGGGACACCCTGTATAAGTATCTATTCACATATTCGGATATTCGATGTTTTTCATTGGTCTGTACTTCTCATTCGTTTTATCATTTGGTAATTCTATAGTTTAGTTACTTTTCCTGAAAATTGGCCCTTTGGTTTTTTTTTCGCGATTTATCGCTTTTTTCTGGTGGAAATAATGACGCTATGTTAGGGAAAAACGATTTTTTTAAGGTTTTTTTAAATTATTTATTTAAAACGATTTTAATGATTTATTTTTTAAGATTTATTTTTAACGATGAATTAATCAGTAATAATTGAAAAATTCATTATATGATGAGCTTATGAGTATTTATTGATAATAATAATAAAGATAAAGACGATTTGAACGCATTGGAGTGAAACCTCAGAACTAGCAATTTCCAATAATGCGATTTATTTTTACGTCCCTTTTAACTTCTCGTTACACTCAACTTTTATTTCACTTCTACAAGTCGAATGTTTTTAAGTAAAACCCTTGATGAACCGAAGTTTTCACTGTTTTGGACGATATATTAACCCTCTATAACTCGAAGTTTTCGCTTTGCGAAGGTCAATAAGTCGAAGTAGCGCCACGGCGCTTCCTACAAGTCTGCGATTCGGAACAAAAAACTTTTATTTTCAGACGCGAGTTTCCCCTTCCTCTTGCTACGATCGCTTTCTCAGTGCGGTCTCACGCAATAGACGGTGTAGATTTTCTTTATGGTTCATACTGTACGGAGTTATTGTACATAATGGTCGAGTTACTGTGGATTGTAGGTATTGCAGGAGCTGCTGTTAAACGATTGAAAACAAGCTTTGTTTTATTGAGGGTTATAGGGCACCAAAAATTGATATTTTGTTTATTTAATAATGCCATCGTATAATTAAATAAAAATCGTTCGAATGATTCAATTTTGTTTTTTTTTCGGAATGAAGCATGAGATCAAATCAAATCAAAGAAAAACTTCGAATTTTGTTTTTAAAACTGGCATCGTGAAATGAAATCAAGAAAAAACTTTGATTTTTGTGGTTTAAAAATGCCATCATGGAATGCAATGAAATCCATGGAAACTTCGAATTTTGTGGTTTAGGATATGTCATCATGGAATGAAATTAAATAAATGAAAAAGTTTGAATTTTAATATTTTCAGAATGCCATCATGAAATTATATGAAATTGCAACAAAACTTCGAATTATGTGGTTTAGAAATGCCGTCATGGAATGCAATGAAATCGATGAAAAAATCCGAATTTTGTTTTTTATTTGGATTTCCATCATCAAATAAAAATAAATGAAAACAAAACTTCGAATTTTGTGGTTTAGAAAAGCCATCATGGAATTGAATGAAATCGATGAAAAAATTTCGAATTTTGATATTTTCGGAATGCCATAATGAAATTAAACGAAATCAAAGAAAAAATTACGAATTTTGTTTTTGCCAGGATGCCATCATGAAATAAAATGAAATCGATGAAAAACTTGAAATATTCTATTTTGTTTAAAAAAGCCATCATAAAATGAAACTGAATTAAAGAAAAATTTCGATTTTGTCATTTAGAAATTCCATCATGAAATGAAATGAAATCAATGTTAATCCACCAAAGAGCATTCATTAAAAATGCTCGAAGGACAACCGGAAGGAACTCTAGAATCGAGTGTGCCCACGTGATAAAATATAGTGAATCTCCACTTAAGAGTTCGAACGCCTGCACTTTCTGTTCTTGTTTTTCAATTGCTCAGCAGCCGGAAGTTCACACGGCGTCCCAACCTACAATTATCGGGTCCGATCGAACGGGACTGCTATTTTTATATCGCAATCTCGAACTTTTGCTCCCTACGCTCATTATTCTCGATCGACTTTTTTTTGTTTCCTCTCGCTTTTTCCATCATGCGCAATATCAACATTCCGAATGGAAACCCAAATTTACAAGTAAAACACCCATTTCACAATTTCACGATGTTCTTGAAACATGCTTTGTAACGATGTTAAGATAAAGAAAAAAAAATTCTAAATACACATATTGATATCGTTGAAAAGTAGAGATTTGATAAGAAAAGCAGACCCTCGTATCTTATTGAATTCCAAAAATAAGATTTTTTTTTCCTACAAACTTCAGTTGATTTTTCAACGTTTTAAACATTTTTTGTCCTTTTCATATAAATTTTCACTCAAATGTTTATTTATTGCACAGAATGATATTTATAAATAAAGTATTACCATAAAGATTATTTATAAATTGATACATTTATAAATTTATTTATAAATTTATTATCCTTGACATAATAAAATTGATATATCATATATATAATAATATAAACAATAACAAATACGAAAAATTATAAAAATGATTTTGTGAAAATAATATATTATATTAATTTACATACTGACATCGTTTAACCCTAATCTACATTTAATCCTTTTTTGAAACCAAACGTTTCCTCGATTGTAACTTAATCCTCTGTTGTCCTTGAATTTTAGCTCAATTCTTCTGTACAAAAGTATAAGGTTATTATAAAAAATAATATAAAAGTTAGTAACAATATAATATAACATAGAAGAAAATAATAAAAGTGAAAAAATAATTAAAAATATCAGAAGTAATACAAAATTATTAAAATAATAAAATATTCATAATAAAATAAATTATAAATTTAAGGAAAATTGACAAATGCCTTCTCCCCTTCCCCCTTCAATTTTCTATCTACCTCTTTCTCTTCGAACGAAAATCTCGTCAAGCCAAAAGAAATCTAATTGCAGGAATATATTTTTCTTCGCCTCTGCTTCTTCGTTTTCTTCGTCCAACCTCCAATTATAACTTTCTCGTTAAACGTATCAGATCCTTTTTTCCTCTTTTTTCACTCTTCTATTTTTTGAGGGACGTTTGCTGGCTCGTCCAACGTGTCCTTCTGCCACGACGATTTTTTCCACTTACTCGCAGTACTTTGTTTCACTCGCACTGTCGTCCAGGTTCTCGTGCAATTTCTTGCCCAGGCCACTATGTACGCCAATCCCGAAAAAGGTTATCTCAGCTCCCAAGAAAGTTTACCCTCAGATTCGTCCTGAGGGTTGCCAGAACGTTCCACAAGACGAAAACCATGAGCCGCAAACTTTGATTCACTCCGAGCGGAGCTTGGAAACTCGCTGGATTCCACAGTTGGAAAATTTATCGAACGAAACTGTTCGAGACGACGACCCGATTTTCTTTTTCACATCATCGAGCACTCTTTGTTTAAACAATAATAACTCAACTGATTTTATATATATATATATTCACGGTTTGGGAATTAGTTCTCAGCGTTTTTATTCTTTATTATTATTTAATATTTATTATTTTACTTTATTATATTATTCGTTATTATTTATTTTCTTGTTCAGAGAAATTCATGGTTTGGGAATAAGTTCGTATCATTTTTATATTTTTGTTTGTTTTGCAACGATTTTTTAACTTTTTGACAAAGTTTCAATATTCATTCAATAGAGCTATTTCTGCTCTACAAAATTGTGGCAATCGTATTTTTGAGTAATTCAATTTTTTTTATTCATTTTGAGGTTTAGAAATGGAATATTCGAAGCAATATTTTCTACACCTGCCCTTCTTCGATTTTCATCGAGGCCAAAACCTGCTGAAGCTGCCGGAGACATTTGCAACCTTGAAAATATTGTCGTAAAGCAGATGTCGAAAATGATGCTTTTTACCTCCCAGATATTCCATTTCTAAGTGTCAAAACTAATACAAAATTAATTTACTCAAAAAGACAAAACAAGACAAAAACAAAAGAAAATATAAAAACGCTAAGAATTAACCTTCTAGCTGGACCAAGGAATATTGGAATAAGAATGAATTATGAATTTTTATAAAAATTGGCATTTTTCTGAATTTTCAGGTGCAACATTTTTTTAAATTATTTTATTTTTGCTTTGGTATATTAATATGTCTATATTGTATAGATTCGAATGTATAAAAAAAATATCAAAACAATGCCATCCTTGATGTCACAAGTACATAGTTAAATACGTTCAAACTTTCTTCACGAGATTATTGATAACTATTTTAATAATAATAACTTTTTCAATCTGAAGTTCGTTGCACCATTTTATCAATAGACCAATAAATAATTATTGAAAAAATGTTCGACAGCTCTTCCTTCATTTCTTCCAAATGAATGTTATTTAAATCCAATTTTTTGGTGTTTACAATGACCCCTTAATCACACCGATAAGCAATTACCCCGAGTAATTAAATAATTATGCTTTCGTAAAAAACGACATTCTCAGAATTTTTAAGTACAATATTTATACCATCCTTTTTATTATTCCACATCTCGTATCACAATATTTATTTTTACAAGCTTTTTTTAATTCTAAAGTGTCATATTTCGTGTAGAATATTTTCGAAAAAATTTCATCGTCGTAATTTCCGGTAGAACGACCACAAACGTTTGAAGGCCTTAATTTGCTATGGCACAAGCGAATACCTGCTAATTGAATCAACCGATAAAAAAACCTTCTCTCATTAACCATCGGATCGTTATCACTAGCGAACCTCTACAATATATCCCCTATAAATTTACCAGCGCGAATAACTGGCAACACGACAAAAAAAAAAAGAACCCCCCCTTCACCCCTTCCGACCGCATTTCTTTTTTTCTCCCTCATCGGCCTTTCTCAACGTGTTGCACTCTCCCGATAGCAGCCATATCTCAAACCGCGCGTTTTCACACTTTTCGCACGATAACGCTCGCGAACGCGAGTATACTCGTGTATATGTACCAAATATGATAAATGTGTTTTCGGCCACCAAGTGTTGCCAAGTGTTATCGAGATCGATAACGAATCAATGGCTCCTGCCCCCCCCCCCCTCCCCGCTCCGACACCTTTGGACATACACCTTTCGTACACAGGTCAGTATATACAGTTATATCAACGAATATGAAGGTGATAAAAATTATTGCTCAGCTAGAATGACGAGATTTATGTAGTCGCAAAAGTCATCTCCCTCTTTTGCTCCCCCCTTTTTTTTTTAATGTTCCACGACGCCAGATAAGAAAGGGCAGTGAAATGTTGAAAGGTTGGAGGCCAATATTATATATATATGTATATGTATGTATAGGGTGACCAACAATTCGACGCATTTCTTGAAAGGGGTCACTCTCAAGTTACGTTTATCAAATTAATTAATAATCAGTTCAATTGTGCGAAGTAAATTAATTCGAGATTCGTTCTGGATCAAGTTAATTAATGAGTGATTAAATTAATATTTCTAGGTTTGTTCTAAATGAAATTAATTAATAATCGATTTAATTATGCGAATAAAATTAATTTGAGACCCGTTCTAGATCAAGTGAATTAATGAGTGATTAAATTAATATTTCTAGTTTTGTCTTAAATGAAATTAATGAATATTCGATTTAATTATGCGAATCATATTACTTCGAGATTCTTTCTGGATCAAGTTAATTAATGATTGATCAGATTAATAATTCTAGGTTTTTTCTAAATGAAATTAATAAATAATTGATTTAATTATGCGAATAAAATTAATTGTAGATTCATTCTGGATTAAGAGATTGATCGAATCGATAATTCTAGGTTAATTTTAAATGGAATGAATTAATAATCAATTAAATTTTCCGAATAAAATCAAATATAGATTCATTCTGAATTAAATTGAAAAATTAATAATCATTTTATCATTCTAGGTCATGCCAGTCAAATAAAACCCCCTCAAATGAGTGTTGAAATTGAATAAATACTGAGTTGTGATGGGTTTGGGATTTTTTGTTTCACAAATCTTCAGCCCTGCCACGAAAAACAAACGAAGCAAATTGTTCTGGAAAATGCTCTACTCTGAATATTGAATCGATACTTTTCTGAAAGCTGACAAGTGAATGATGGGAATTAAAAAAAGGACCTCCCCAAATTTGCATAATCTTAGATATAAAAGAGCTGCTATTTAAATTCTTTCATTTCTAAAATATGCGAATTTCGAGCATGCATTGTTTAAAAATACTATTCATTATTAAAAAATGCTATTCATTTGCCAGCTTTCAGAAAAATTTCGCTTAAATGTTCGGAGAAGAAGATTTTCAGATTACTTTGAAAATCTTTTTTTAATTGACAAACTTAAAAATGTATAAAAATCGTAAAACCATCTTAACTCAGTAGATGATTAATTTTGACCAATGGTTGATGGGGCCTCTACAACCCCTTTCCAGAAATAAGTTGAATTTACCGGTCACCCTGTATATGTTGTTGGTCGCTAACCACATTCTCACATTTTTCCATATTATATATATATATATTTGTCAATTGGCGATTGTGAGGACTTTTTCTAACCCCTATATACAACCATTGGAAATCACACACACAAAGCTATTCTTTCATTATCTGCTTGAAATTTTCATTTAGG
>JAPYZJ010004297.1:15819-50351 GCA_030522765.1 Ophioninae sp. B BG-2022a | reverse complement strand
TTATTGAGGTATTTTATTTACGATTACAGAGAAAAAAAATAGAGAAATTAAAAAATAATGATTTTCGTTGCGTCGCAACGTTGCGATCTTCAACCTCATATAATTTCGCAGTCCTCGGGAATGTAGACGATCGAGCCTCGTACTCGCGACGATGCTCGCTGATCGTTCAAGCGCACCGAAAAACATTTTTTTTTTTTTTTGGGGTTTGCAAAATTCTTGTCCAATAAATTGGAGAAGGGAAGAAGTTCACGGTATGGCTGGTTTTTTGATGGACTTGTTCTCATCGTTGCAATCTCATGATATTTTTTCTCTCTTTTTTTTTATTCCCTCAGTTTCATTATTTTGCGAAGTTTTTTTTCAGATTTAAATGATAGATTATTGCGATAGAGATTTGAATAATTATGGTGGCATCTCGCTTATGATATTGATGAACAAAAAATAGAGAAATTGAAAAGTAATAATTTTCGTTGCGAGGCAACGTTGCGAACTTCAATTTAATGGTTTACGAGCATCGTTAGATCGCGGATTATGGATTATATTCGAATCGATGAGCTCTCTGAAATTCGAACGTCCGGCCCCGCTTCGCTATGGTCGAAGGAACTCGAATTATTTTCTAGTCGGGTACGAAATTTGTGCGAACGATCGGACCTGTATTGTCTCGACATACCGTACAGAGCACCGTCGCTGGTGCGCTATCGTCGCATTTGTCGAGCAAGCGCGCGAGGATCGAGCGACACGCGATAACACCGCGGAGACACACCGATTACACATTCGACCGTGAACGCGCAGATACGAGCCGATCCTCCCGGTTCGAAGATTAGATATATTTCATCGGCAATGGCCAACTCTCGTCCCCGACACTGCCGTCACGATACTTGCATCTACAGGGTGACTTGCCCTCAACCAATTTTTTTCTTCCCTTGGTTTCATTATTTCGCCAAGTATTTTTTTTTTTTCAGATTAAAATTATAGATTTTCACAATAAAGACTCGAATTATTATTCAGGTATCTTGTTTACGACATCGGTAAAAAAAAAATGGAGAAATTGAAAAATAATGATTTTCGTTGCGCCGTGATGTTGCGAACGTCATACTCATTTCTTTGTTTGACTACGATTCATCGTTGATAATCTGTTTATTAAGATTTTTATGAAAACTTGGTTTTGGACCCGAACAAACCCAAACAAACCCAAATAATCTTGGTATATTCAATGGATAACGAGAGTCGATACGATAGTCGTGTTTTCACTATTCACGTAATGTTTTTTTATCAATTTCTTCCGTGCCGAGATTATGAGAAAAAATTATCGTTTTGCAGAACGTTTTGCAAAAATCGTTGAACCGATTTTCGAGAGTCACCCTGTACTCATGCGGATCGACAAAAATAAAAAAATCTCTTTATTATTTTAGATACAATTTTTTTCAACTTTCACCTACCATTAAGGGTGAGTTCCGGCGAATGAAATTCGGCTACTTTTTTTCTTGGGGTCTGGTGGGATGTTGCAATTCACTCAAAAAATTAAAAAATTGATTATCTCCTTACTTTGTGAGATAGGATTTTTTTCGAGTTTCATACCCCCTTAAGAGTGGCCTTTATTTTTCGAAATCGCTCAAAATGATTTATATGAAGTTTGTTCACTATTTAGAAGCTGACTATATGCATCAAATGATCCGAATATATAATTTAAAAAAATAAAAAATTCTTTGCCTCGGAACGTTGCAAACTTCGAGTACTTGTAAAATCCACGTAATAGGAAGCATGAAAAAAGTCCTTCTTCCGTACGGGTGTATACATATTTCCGTACGATTATCGGTGGTGAGAGGTGGAAAATTGAAAACACGAGAGAAAAGAAGAAAAAAAATATATATATTGAAAGAGCATCCGGGCATTCAACTTTTGCTCAAATGGCCGTCATCCGCGCTATCCCGAGCGATAAAATTTCGAGGCGAACGAGATCGGAGGTAGATAGAGAACGGATGGGACTGGTTAAGGAAGAGAAGGAGAAAAATTGCCGGGGTACCGTAGAGAGCGGTCGCTTCGATCGGGGATCCACTACTCGTATTCTACATCTAGTCCAGTCAAAATACGGCTGAAAATGAAAAAAAAAAACACTAAAATTGGTTTCTTGGGGATTATGAAGGATCGATAGGGGGGGTGTATTCTGAGCATATATTCCAATTTGAGGGATTCTGGGGAGGTCAGCTCAAGGTCATTTCGATGAAAACGCGTTTAATTCGATATTTCGAGAACGGTTAGTGTTACACAAAAAATTATAGAGACCTTTTCTCTTCTAAATTAAATTTACTAACTTTTCTATCTGAAACTTTTTTTTTTTATCATGAATAATTTTCAATTTATCACTTCTGAAAGGCAAAAACTGTACTTTTTTTTTAATTTTTCGCCATTTTCTCCCCAACCGTTCAATTTTATTAAATTTTACCGATTATCAAAGTGTAGATCTTTCAATTATGAACAACTTTTTTTCTTAAACTTTTTTCTGTAATGCCAATACCTTCGGAGTTATACATTACTTTGTCGAGCGAAATCCAAGCCAATGACGTCTCCGAGTGAAGTTTTTCTACAAGATAAAGCCACCACTAAACCACTACTCGTATTGTACATCGAGATGAAGAAGTACTACGCTGCTCCCGAACACTAGCGGGCGAATGCTCGATTACGCGGGTGGGGATCAGCTGCTGTAGAATGACGTTGTCCCGAAGCCAATAGTCGCCGAGTTCCCTCGAAAATCGAGGAGAGACACGACACGATCCGTGTAACAACGTTGCTCTCTCGTCTCGTGGCCGGCTGAGCGGTGGGGGGTCTCGGGACTTCAACCTCGTATCAGATCCACCGTGCACAAAGCTCTCGTCGACGCTTTGTCTCCGGCGCGCTAACAGTGTCGCCATCAGCGCAGCGCTGACTAGTTTTATTCTATCTAGGGACTTTTTGGATCAGTTTTTACGCGTTTCGTTAGACTCTTTTCGTCGACTATCCTGGAGTAAGGTACTTGGCCCATGTAAGGCACAGTGCCTAATACAGCCCACGTTTTAAATATCAAAACTCTAAACGAGGTTGAAGTTCGCAACGTTGCGAGGCAACGAAAATAATTTTTTTTTAATTTCTCTATTTCTTTTTATAGACAAAAAAATATATCGCCAAATAATAGATTTAAGGAAATGAAAAAATGAGAAAATAAATTTCGTTGCGTCGCAACGATGCGAACTTCAAGTCCATAACTCTAAAGGGAACCGGATTGAGCTCTCATCGTCGAGTTTCTAACTTTGAATGGCCGCAATTGCCATAGAAACCGCCGCGCTGTGACGAATCCAAACAAATTATGAGGTCAAAGTTCTCAACGTTGTGACGCAACGGAAATAATTATTTTTTCATTTTTCTATTATTTTTTTTTCGACCTTTATCGTAATTAAAATACTTCAATAATTATACAAATATTTATTGTGATAACCTCGAATTCAAGTCTGAAAAAAAAATATTTTGCTAAATGATAGATCTAAGGAAATAAAAAAATGAGAAAAGGAATTCGATTCCGTCGCAACGATGAGAACTTCAAGCCCATAACGAGTTTACAGTCGATAGAAGGCAGCGCGTTAAAAAATACAAAAACTTTCGAAAAAAAATTTTTTTTTCAATATTATTTAGTAAATCTTCATTCTAATTATATGTGGTTTATCAGCACTATACATGTTGTTATCAACATTTGAGTTTAATATTGAAGATTATATATTTAACTTTTTTTTTGTACGAATTTACAACGGGTATGGCCATATTGAGCAACAGTCGTCTGAATAAGGCCCAGAAATCGCTTGAAAACAAAAGCTTATAGTTGAATGAATACTGGCTATGATCCAACTCTGTGCTTTTATTTAATATCAATTTTATTTTGAAAAAGGTTAGGTACGGACTCGCTTGGTTGGAAACGTGTCACCATACAAGAAACAATCATGTGATTAGCTGGCAATAAAAAATAAGGAACAGATTTCCATCGAGACGGAAATTCTGTTGCTATTTCTCATTCGTTATTCCTTATTTGTAAATTGTGAATTGATAAAGAGTTCTGCTATCGCTGGATTTCGCTATATCTCGTTTCTCATTTCTTATCTGTTATACCTTATTTTACTACGAGGTGTCCAATTTTTATTAAAAAACAAAAACAAACAAATCTGAGTGTATTAAAAAAACCGGAAATGAAAATGTAACAAAGAAATTTTGTGGCGCGGCAAAGCAAACTTCGACTAAAAAAATAAAATCGTTAAGACACATTTTCTTTTTGGACGAATAAAAATTGGCACTGATCTTGTTGTCGTTACTATCGTTCGCTGTTTTAATCTCTTTTTTACATTTCGACCAACATAAATATTTTATGTTTCAAACAAAAAAATGTTGACGGCGCTTTCGGAAAAAGACGAATTCGTCCTGAGTCCCTGAGTTTCCCAACGTTTACGCGGAACTAATTCTTTCGTCGAGAAGAAAAGATTTCTCCGTGGATGCAGGCCGAAGAAGTTGACTCGTGTTTCGTGCATGCAAACCTCCTGGATCGAGCTGCTCCTCTTTTGTCTCACTCCTCGCCCTCCGCGCGTCCCGCGCTCGCTTCGAGCGACTGCTTTTCGAATCTTATCGGCCGATCTTCGAGCAGGCAAAGCCCCGCTTATTTCGAGACACGAGAGAGAGAGAGAAAGAGAGAGAGGAGTGGGGGAGAATCTCGCACGGATGTATACGATTTGTACAGGTGTTTCGCGCAGCAAGGCCACGATTTTCGTGACGGTTAACTCGATAAGCGTCGACACCTTCACTTTCCTGCACTGGCGTGTCTGATCTTTCGTGCACGATACGTTTTTACAAAGAATCGACTATTTCGGAAATCAAATGTAACGGGACAGCGGCTCGTGATCGTGCTTTGCCGCGAACCGATGGAGATTTTATTTCTCGACCGTTGCTTCTCTTTTTCGTCTCGGTGGAATCGTTTTTTTCTGTTACTTTCCATTTATTTAGTTTTCTCCCTCGAAGGTTGAAATTTTTGATAATTTTGAATTGAATATAGGTACGACATAAATTTTTTGAAAATTTGTAATTGAATTCAAATATATGCATTTGGAATGTAAATTTGAGTGAAAATTTGAATTTGAAATTGAATAACAAAATTTAATTACAATTATATTTAAATTGAAAATCAAATTTGAATTTGACAATTTAAAATTAAAATTCTATTTAAATTGAAATTCAAAATTGAATTTGACAATTTAAAATTGAATTCAATTCTGAATTTGACATTTAAAATTGAAATCGAATTTCAATTTGAAAATTTGAAATTGAAATTGAATACACGACATAAATTTGTTGAAAATTTATGTCGTATACTTTCATTGACGACGCATAAAAAGATTCGGTTGATTTCTGCCACGGCAGTTCGCGAAATTTTTTACCGAGCGCGAAGAAAAGGTGAAATTCGTCGCAACGACGAAAACTTCACCGTCGTATTTGAGAAACAAACACATTTACTAGCTGCATCCTAGCAAGCGTACTTTTGTTTTTCATTAAAAAAGTACGTTTCAATAACCAGAGCATTGAACTTTCGTCATTGGACTACGTTGGAAACAAATGCCAAAAAATCTTTGCAAATGTTACACAAATTTGTCCGAAATAAAGCTCGGTGAGATCGAATCGAATTTTTCAACGGAGCATCATCGGTATATCCGGTTGAGTTTATTCATGGCTGAGTAGAGCCGCGCCTGTCCGAAACGACGGCTAGAATGATCGTCAAACTTCCCGCAGAGCTCGTGTTTCTCATGCGTGCCGATATATTTGAAGCACGACTCGCTCTCTCCCGACTCGTGTTTTCCTCCGTTGTAACTTTCTCTCGTTCGAACTGCTCCGAGTGGTTTCTCGCTTCTCGCCTCAACGACAATCTTTTTTTTATTCACTTTCGTCCACAACCTTCCCGTCCATTCGCCCTCTTTTATGAGGTTGAAGTTCGCAACGTTGCGAGGCAACGAAAATAATTTTTTTTTAAATTCTCTATTTCTTTTTCAATATAATCGTAATTGAAATACCTCAATAATTATACAAATCTTTATTGTGATGACATAGAATTCAAATAAAAAACAAAAATATATCGCCAAATAATAGATTTAAGGAAATGAAAAAATGAGAAAATAAATTTCGTTGCGTCGCAACGATGCGAACTTCAAGTCCATCCTCTTTTTGCTAGCCGATTGAAAATCGGAGTCGATTAATTTTGTGCTATTGTTAATTCAATCGAAATTGAAAAGCAACAAGAGCTGATATCAGAGAAATCAGTTTTTTGGAGGTACTCGAAAAGCGTGTCATTATCGTGGGAAGATACTACCTGGCACATTGCCGTCGAATGATGAAGACGATGATTCACGCGGTGGCTCGAAGAATTTTTCCCTCCATCCGAAGTAGGCGAAGGGAGGGGGGCGTATTTTTACTCGCCCGAAATGTGTACGATCCTCCTCAGACTCGTGCTCAACGGCGAGCATGAAATTATATCGAAGAACGTCGAGAAACGCGAAAAGTAAAGAAATTGTCCCGAACCGGATCTCCGATGTTGCGAACAACGGGATTTCTCGATGGATTTGAATTTCGCATCGTTGCAATCCAATTATTTTTTTTTTTTTATTCCCTCAGTTCCATTGTATTGCGAAGTATTTTTTTCAGATTTGAGGACACGTCGAAGACGTACCACGTGATACACGAGTGCGAGAGTCGAAATTTTCAAGTCGCAATTTCTGAAGGACGAAACATTTTTATCCTAAAATTCAAACAGCTATTTCTGTCTTTATGAATTCTACAAAGACTGATGCTCGATTTTTCGTCGTAAACTTAATCAACGCCGAGAAAACGGATTTCGAAAATTTGTGAGGTTATATCGATGTTCGTGATGACCTTAAATGATAGATCATCACTATAAAGATTTGCATAATTATTGAAGTCATTTGCTTATGGTATCAGTAAAACAAAAAGAGAAATTGAAAAATAATATGAGATTGAAGTTCGCAACGTTGCGCCGCAGAAATGATTATTTTTCAATTTCTCTATTTTTTGTTTACCAATATCCTAAGCAAGATATCTCAATAATTATTCCAATGTTTATTGTAATAATCTACCATTTTAGATAAAAAAAATACTTCGCAAAATAATGAAACTAAGGGAATAAAAAAATGAGGCAAAAATGTCATTGGATCGCAACGATGCGAAATCCATGAAATAATTAATTTCGTTGGGCCGGAACTTCAATCTCATATTTCTCGGGTGTTGAAAAATTATGAGATTGAAGTTCGCAACGTTGCGACGCAACGAAAATCATTATTTTTTTATTTCTCTATTTCTTTTTCCCTGTAATCGTAATTAAAATACCTCAATAATTATACAAATCTTTATAGTGACAACCTAGAATTCAAATATGAAAAAAAAATATTTTGCCGAACAATAGACCTGAAGAAATAAAAAAAATGAGAAAAAAAAGTTTCGTTTCGTCGCAACGATGCGAAGTCCATGAAAAATTGTGAAAAAAGGGATGAGCGCGAGAACGATGAGAGGGACGAGAATCGTGAATGTGTAATTGGTGTTAGCACCGGTGGATATATCGCGGGACGTACAAGTGTCGCGCAGACTGTTCAGCGCGTGCGTGTGGTACACGGAGAGTTACATCGGCGGTGGCGGCGACCGTGCCATTTTAGGGTCAACGCATTGCCAAGGTGGCGGCCATGTGGCACGCCGACGCGACGCGTCCGGTTGCCCACGCGCATGTGCGATCGCGCGCCTCTTTGCCCTCGCCACACTTTGTGCACTCTTTTTCTCTCCGTCCTGAAAAAAAAATCACCAAACCCCTTAAAGAACCTCGCGTCCTCCTCTCACCCTCGTCCTCGAAAGGCAGGAGCAAATACCCGAGTCAGAGAAAAACATTGTGTGATGCAAGAATTCACTCGAAAGAAAAAAAGCTACCGGAATCTTAATTATTTAACTATAATAAACAAGCAAAATCATCAATTAAAACACGCTATCAATAAAAAAAAAGTCGTCTTGAATAGATCCCTTAAATGACATTTCTAGAACTACAGTTAAAAATAAATTTATAGTTTAACAAATAATCTTAATTCTAGAAAACTTGGGGCAATTGTGTCATTATTTTTGACTGTGGTTCTAGAAATGTTATTTAGGGTTACGATTCCGAAGTTTAAATGAACAAAAATAATAAAAATTAACGACAATAACCGAAAAATGGTTACGGATAGATTTTTTTTTCTGATTTTTCTCATGATGGTTACAATCAATCCTGTCACCCCGTTTCGGCTTGACGTTGAGTTCTGGGACACCCTGTATATATATAATGCAAGAATTCCCTCGAAAGAAAAAAGTCATATATTGCAAATTTGCAATTTGCAATATATCCAATAATTATATATAGCAAGCGACATCGAGTAGCGAAAAGTGAGATCAGGAAATATCCGTTTCGCTGGATAGACTTAACTTTTGCATCCTTGCAATAAAATGATATTTTTTTTCTCATTTCTCATCCCTTGGTTCCATTAATTTTGCAACGAATTTTTTCGTGACGATTTAAATGATAGATTATCACAATAAAAATTCGAATAATTATTGACGTATCTTGTTTATGATATCGGTAATAAAAAAATAGAGAAATTGAAAAATAATAATTTTCGTTGCGCCGAGAACGTTGCGAACTTCAATCTCATTGAGCATCGAGGTCTCGGAGTATCGTGTCCGGATCGCGAGATCCCCCGGATTACGAGAGGAAGATTCGCGCGCTTTGCGAGGGAGGCGGTTAAGCGCGCGGAACTTGACGGACACGCGGCCTGACCGCGAGTGCTTTCTCGCGCTTCGCGCCTCGTTTACTCTCGATTGCTTAACGCGGCGACCTCCTCGCGGCACAGCTGATATCCGTGAGTGTTGGTAACGTGTGCGATTACGGAGCTCGGCAAGCACGCACCGAGTTGCGCTTTCACGCGGTTTTCCGATGTGGCCGTGAGGTCATCGACACGATCGTGGCATATGCCCCGTCTTGCGCATGCGCGGCGACGCCACGCCAAAACTTTTAACCGTCCTGTCATTAGATCTCCATTAATTCTCAATTTGTCGACTCTTCACGTTGAAAAGTTTCGGCCCCTGTTGACAATTCGTCAAGAACTTTAAAGTTTTTGACATTTTTTAATTAGCTTGTAAATACGAAAAAATAACAGTTTACTGATTCAACTGTTTCAATCGAAATTTCGAAATGGAAACCAACTTGTAAGATCAAAGATTTTTTTAATATGTAGCTTATATTAAAACTACGAGAAACGTACAAATATTCAATGAGTCAATTATGTAGAGTAGAGATCAAGTAGAGATTAGCTTAAATATATAATTACGGCGAGGTTTACTTACTTGAAACAGAGGGAAAATTATTTTGACTTCCATCGCTCAAATTCTTCTCGCCCATGTAGGCTTTGAGAATCACTCGGATTTTTATTACTCTCGAGTAGAATTAAGACCTCAATCTGTTTGGATTGCGGTAGGTAATTGAAATAAGCAGAAATAATATTGGAACTTTCGTCGAAATATTTTTTCCGTATTTTCCGTAAATTTCATATTTTCGAACACTTTCAAGTTGATCTTGTGGTTTTTAAGTTTACTTTGATTTTCGTTGTACTTGAATTAATTATCGATATTTCTATACATTTTGAATAAAAAAAAAATGTTAATTCACGATGGTTCATATTATTACTTCAAGTGATACCTACTCGTTGAAAGAAGAGATTTTCTGTAAACGTTGGAACGATTCGATTTCTCCTGGAAATTCGAGTCGACTCGAG
Organism: Ophioninae sp. B BG-2022a; assembly: GCA_030522765.1. Classification (NCBI taxonomy): domain Eukaryota; kingdom Metazoa; phylum Arthropoda; class Insecta; order Hymenoptera; family Ichneumonidae; species Ophioninae sp. B BG-2022a. The sequence goes on along the minus strand of JAPYZJ010004297.1, from coordinate 40,497 downwards.
GAAAGAACGACCAAACAAACGCATTCGGTTGATTGCGAAGAATATATTTTTTTATCGGCGATAAAGCTGCGATTTGAGGGGAATTTTATTCCCGAGGTTTCCCTGACCGAGCGATCTTTCTCTCTCTCTCTCTCTGGCTGCGATAGCCCGTATTTTGCTCGTGCGCACTCTCGCCGCTCGTTTCGCAATCGCTCGAGACCGATAGAGCCCATCGAACGATCATCGCGCCCGGGCGCGTTTCTCTTCTTGGATCGTACACGCTCGCGAATAATCTCTTGCCAACTGAATATTCCGTTGGCCGCTGCGAATATTGACAATCGCACCAGATACCGACCAATCGAGAGTGTAGGACTGTACACATCATCCCCTTTATTACCCCTTCGCCCCATTCAACCGTATATATTCCTTTACGCGTCGATCTATATTTTATTGCTTTTTTATGAGATTGAAGTTCGCAATGTTGCGATGCAACGAAAATTATTATTTATTAATTGTTAAATCATTTTTTTCTCACTGGAATCCTGAGTAAAATACTTCAATAATTGTACAAAATTTTATTGTGATAACTTAGAATTTAAATGTGAAAAAAAATATTTCGCTTAATGATGGGTCTAAGGAAATAAAAAAATGAGAAAAGAAATTTCATTGGGTCGCAACAATGCGAACTTCAAGTCCATGCTCTTTTGATAATATAAATGTGGGGTACAAAATGACATACTGTTTTCTATTTCTCTCATAATTTCTTTGTTTTTACATCCAAACCCGTGAAATTCGATGAGCACAAACCTTAATTATTTAACACTATAATAAACAAGCAAAATCAACAATTAAAACACGCAATTAAAAAAAAAAGTGGTCTTGAATAGAGATCGGTAAAAAAACCATTTTGTCGATACTATACGGATAAAATGGCATTGTTCAGTAGTACATTCCATAAATATACAAATTTGGCACAAATGATCTTTTTTGTTATTTTGGGCAAATCTCCATACGCTGCTTCAGCCCAAAGAAAACAATTCATGTATTCTAACCAGTTTTCTCCATGTTTTAAGCGCGAAAAGAAATCACTACAATAAATGCACGCAAAATCTCAATTTGAATTTTAAGTTTGGGTCTCAAAAGGTATTTCGTCACTATCAGAATAAAATAGATTTTTTGTAACCTGTCTTTACATCTTTTTGGGTGGATTTTTGGAAGCACTTTTTTTTCGACTGAATATCCATATGTCATTTCGTCCTCAGCATATCTGGGTCATTTTGTCCGTATGAGGCTTGAAATTTCTAAAAGCCCAACTTTAATAGACTATCTTTCCGAGTTATCTTTCCGAGTTTTTGACAAACGAGTTCGTCGTATTTTTTTTTCTCCCTCCAGCCTGACCCAACTTCACAAACATTTTCTATTTTACCTTGGAATGTCTTGTCCAATTTTAGTCGGCAGTTTCTTCTGTTCACGTATATAAATTTGTGTGTGCGCGGGCGCTGGTGTATTGGATTGTGTGTGCACAGTGACTACGTTTATCTAGCCAAGTCATCGCGTTAAAGTTTGCATCGTTGGAAACCGACGAAAATTAATATTTTTTTCAAATACATATTTGCATTGTCGTTTCAAAGTACGCTCAAACGTTGGGACGTTTTGTTTGAAAATTACGTCGTCGCCTTAAGGACTGCCGATACGAGAAGAGAGTGGTAAATGACAATCCAAATTTATAATGAGATTTCGCAACGTTGCTGCGCAAAGAAAATGATTATTCTTCAATTTCTCTATTTTTTTTACCGATATCGTAAGCAAGATATTACGATAATTATTGGAATGTCTATTGTGATAATCTATCATTTTTATCTGAACAAAAATACTTCGCAAAATAATGAAGCTAAAGGAATCAAAAAATGAGAAAAAAATTTCATTGAGATGCGAACTTCAAGTCCATAATTTATTATGAATTAATGTAGAAAAATAGGGTTCAGGTTTGTACCGTACGAACCCAGTGAAATTTTCTTTTTTGAGAATGAAATTTTTTGAAAATTATTGCACTTTCATTTTCACCCGAAATTATGATTTCGGATTTTTTTTCTCGGGCCAATCGGCAACTCGATGAGTCTCGACACGTTGTTTTTTTAAATCGAATTTTTTAACTGGATAACTGTAAAGAAACCTGAAGGTTTTCGAGGAGATGGAAGAGGAATCGTATATTTCCAAAGGACTTGAAATTTGCATAGTTGCAATCCAATGTAATTTTTTCTCTTCATTTTTATATTCCCTCAGTTTCATTATTTAGCGAAGTATTTTGTTTAGATAAAAATGATAGATTATAAAGATTTGAATAATTATTGAGGTATCTTGCTTACGATATCGTTAAAAAAAATAGAGAAATTGAAAAATAATAATTATCGTTGCCGCGCAACGTTGCGAACTTCAATCTCATTATTTTGGTCTTCTGACCTCGATCCCGACCAAAATCGTTTTCCCATGTCCGTCTCACTATTGCACGCAACCCGCGTAACTTTTTTTTGAAACTGGCGTTTCTTCGGTTCCGGCACACGCGCACTCGTCATTCATTACAATGCTCGAACGGTGCCTCCTTATTTTCGCAGGCACTTTCACGATACGCATCGGTCCTTTTCAATACTCTCGGCAGGGTTTCAGCCTCGACAGCTGTGAATACCAAGATAGAGCATAGGCATAAACTTGATCTTCAAGGATCGAGATAATATCGGTAGGCAAAGTTGATACGATTAATTCTCACCTGCTAGAGGATTGCTGCTGCGATTGAAAGATCGCCGTCGGGAGAAGGGTTTCGTTGCGATATACGAGGAGATTAATGACGAGTTATTACGAGACGCAACCGGGGAATTGTAAAGCTTCCGCGTGATTACGCGAATTGATACTCTTGGTGTTGATCACACGTGCGCAGCGGCTGTTTCATAACTTTTAGATATCTCTTGGCGAGTGTTACGCGTCGTTGTGAGCCAAATTTTTTTTTTTACGGTCGACCATTTATAAAGTCGAAAATTGTGGGTTTCTTATGATTCTTCATTTTCATAGAAATAATACACATAGACATTTGGATATTTATATGTGTTTTGTTTCGTATTTTAATTATTTAAAAATGTATACACTTTTTTAAATGCAAAATTTTCATTTTATCTTGTCGTTACTGTAGAAAAGAAGGGGTAGGAAACCCGAACTTTGAATGACCAAAAGGCTCAAAATCCCGAATTTGAATATTCCGAAACTACAAATTTTTTGGTTTGGTTGGGTTTGTTTAAAATCAAGGGTTTTAAATCAGAACCCGAACAAACCCAAACAAATTTCGGGCTTTTGCTGGCATGACCTTTAAGAAATTTGTAGTTTGGGAATTTTGAGTTTTCTGGTCAATCGAAGTTCGTGTTTCCTTTCTAACCCCTCAAAGAAGATTTTGAAAAAATTGCCCCTCTGCTAGAGTCCCTCACGCTGTAATTATCCGAAAAAAATATTCAGAATGATTCTTAAAGGCAACACCCATACGCTGTTGGTGAACGAGGATTTTCGAAATATGTGCAAAATTCAGCAAATGGCTGCTTAATAATATCAACTTTGTAATCACATGTAATTTCATGAACATTTTAGTATATTTAAATGATAAAGTAGATTTTACCTTTGGAATTCAAAATAATAATTAGGTTCAGCTTAAAAGTGCTGATGCAACGATGTTTGGCAAATTTCATCAAAATCGGTGGTAAAGTTTCTCGCTCTGTTAATAGCTCTGTTGACCTCGGTACGAACGCTCATGGTGTCTCTTTACGAAAACTCCACAAATTCTTGGAATTTCGCTTCAAAAATTGGACACAATATTTATCAACTGAATCATCAATTTTTGCAAAAAAAATCCATTATTTTTCAAATTTGGAAATGGTCTTTTTTAAGCGTTCGATGGCAAAAATTGAAAGAGAAATTGACGGTCCGAGTTTCGAGTTGAGTAAACGATTTCGAAACGAAACGAAAAAGGGGGATTTCGTTAGCGACTCGCAACGTGAGAGATCCCTGATAGTTGTGAATCAGCCTGTGCGTGCACAAGCGTCCATTACGGGATCCGATACGCGCACACGTACTCGATGATTTTAGAAAGCAAGGCCACGCCGGCTCACATCCTCGTTCTCGTGTATCCCATGGGCAAACACGAACGCTACGTTATAGCCACACATGCGTGCCCGCATGTACCGACCCGATCACGAGACGAGCGCAAATAAATTAGCGATTCATCGGGCTCGCGCGACACACAATATTTCACGGTTCAACGAGAACGTCGCTGTGATAAGCCGATTGAAGAGTAATCTTTCGGGAAGAATATTCACTCGCAAACAAAAATGGGAGATGCGAGCGGACGGAATAATCGAATATTTCGAATCAGATTTTAAAGATTCTCTCAGCTTTGACAAAGCCTATACCGTAACGTGGCCCGTCGTAACTCGTTTCGGCAAAGTAACGTTTTTTTTTTTCCCGAAATATTCCTCTCACTTGAATCGAAATTTTCTTTGTTATTTATAGTTATTTGAAGATTTAAGCTTTCAGCGCTGGTTTTGATTATTTTAAATCACGGAAACTCTGGCACGGTAATCGTCGATAAAGATTATGCATATTTGTCAAATAACGGTTCTACGCTGAACCGCGGAGTTTTTTCAATCCGCTGCACCGAAGAGCCATTCATTGATAATATTGACATCGCGTCCAATATGCACACCCACCCTCCCGCTCTCAATGCTGCAACTGCACTTTCCTTCTCTCGCGAGATTATCGGACTTTTTTTGTTTTTCATTGAAGAACGATAATTATCTTGGCCGTTGAAAGGAAAATTGCGTGTCGCACGGTTGAAACGTTATTTCGAAAGGGGCTATGCAATTAATGTATCGCGATTTATAATCTACGAGTATCGTAGATTCCATATTTCTATTGGGCTAGAAGAATTATCACATTTTTTTTTATATCAAATATTGATTTGTAGCTTTGGAGTTTGTTTGGGTTAGAGTGCACCGAAAATTCTTACGACTTAATTATAAAATGATTTATTTGAACAATTTATTAACCGTTGTTTAATTATTATCAAACTTGTTGACTTTATTAATGGATAACTTCCTTGTTTCAATTGTTGAATTGTGGACGTTTAAATAATTAAGAAATTGATAATAAATCTTTCTTTTTATTTTCGATTATTTTACTATACGATACGATTTACTTATTACGATAAAGAGATCTCGGAGATTCTTTTTTTTCCGGATCTCTCGGAATCCGAAAAATCCTGAGAAAAATAATCCAAAAATATTTGGTCCAAAAAATTGAGAAATAAAAGCAAAATGATTGCATTCGAACGATGTTAACTTATGGGCCCTTCAGTGACACAAATCCGAGCGCGCAACCATCATTTCGCTTCGAGGGTGGAGTTGAACCCCGGGTACGCCAAAAACAAGTCTCAACGCGAAGAAAAACTTGGTTGACGTCGTTGAAGTATTTGGTCGCCGAATGTATCGTATCGATCGAAGATTATTCCCCGGGGTCCTATTAGGATGCTTCGTTTACCATGGCTAGTCCCACTCATTTTCCGGCAACGCGAACCGTCGCGACTGAACATTTCCGGAATTGTAAGCATTAACAAATAACCATTATCTCTTTTAACAGCGCACCGCTGCCGCCGCCACGTTGGCCTTGCCGGCCCGGAAACTCCACCCCTGTAAATACCCACAACGGTGGTCCAGGCTGATAAAGCCCCGAGCGTTGCTTCTGCTTTTCCTTCCAACGGAAGTTTCCACGCGCGTTACAGCTTGTTACAGTTACGTCTTGTCAGAAATTGAACAAGTCACTAGAGAGCTATTGTATCCGTAGAAACACGTAGCAAAGGTTAAAGTTTAAATATTTCAAGATTGTCCGACCGAAAAAAACGTCTCGTCTCTCGCGATTCACAGATAACGATTTGTTTCTATCAGGGTCGGTTTTGGGAATAACTTTCCGAAAAAAAATTGTTAACGCTCCGGAATCCCTGGAATTCTCCACCCTTATCGGGTTTGACGATTGCAGAGAAGGTCTTATCGTCGCGGATTATAGATAATTATTTTTTCACTGGCGTCGGAAAAACTGCCATCCAGAAAGAGCCACGGAAAAATCTGGTGAAATTAGAAAGGATGGTTAGACATCTTTTCCATGATTTCCGTATGGCTTATGTTGCTTACGGGGACAAATGACACAGGACCACAAACCCCATCAACCCTTTGCGGCGATAACTTCACGTTTCTGGTATGTTTTTTGGGATGCTCAATTCAAATTCATTGAGCATTTTGGTCTAGCACGTCAGGATTATTCCGCAATTATGCCCCAGAATTATGGTCCTGTGCCATTTTTCCCAGAATATGGTCCTGTGCCATTTTCTTGAATGGTCTTGAATATGGTCCTGTGCCATTTTCCTGAATGGTCTTGAATATGGTCCTGTGCCATTTTCTTGAATGGTCTTGAATATGGTCCTGTGCCATTTTCTTGAATGGTCTTGAATATGGTCCTGTGCCATTTTCCTGAATGGTCTTGAATATGGTCCTGAATATCGTCCTGTGCCATTTTCCCCAGCACATGGTCCTGAATATGGTCCTNCATTTTCCTGAATGGTCTTGAATATGGTCCTGAATATCGTCCTGTGCCATTTTCCCCAGCACATGGTCCTGAATATGGTCCTGTGCCATTTTCCTGAATCGTCTTGAATATGGTCCTGAATATGGTCCTGTGCCATTTTCCCCAGAATAGGTATGGGTCAGGCACTTTATGAAATATTCTCACCCTCTTTGGAAGGGATAAACATGGTAAAAAAAATCCCATTTTTGGTTACAAGGGCTACGTTTTTACGCGAATATTCACCGACTGGCGTAAGCGGAAAAAAAAAATATGCGCGGGAACGTCGACCAGGAGTTCAATGGGCGATTGTACAGTTGCGATAAAAAATTGGCGAACGTAAAAATGAGGACTGAGGTTAGGTGAAGCGGGGTGACGAATTTCTGGTAGGAGTCCGCGTTCGGAACGACGTATAATATATCCAGTTGATAACCGTGGATACCGCGTAGTGTGCAAAAGACACGGCATTCTTTTTCTCGAGGATATTCCGCGGTGAGCCAGTCCTCATCTATCCGTCCATTCATCACTGTCCTCGCCCGGCCGTCGTTTCACCATTCACACGTGTGTCCCTCTCCCGACCGGGACACGGTCGCACGTGTGCGGAGTTCGCCTTGAGCGAGTTGGCGGTTGACCGCAGCGGATCGCTTCTCGTCGTCACCGCGTTACCTCGCTCGTACACCGCGCATCATCCTACCGAAACCCCTCGTTCTATCCAGTGCCGCAAGCACACGCGCCCCGATCTTCCCTCTTGAAAAACCTCATTCGATTTAACTGGGATTCATCGGATCATTTATCGAAATCTTTCGAGAATACGAGCGGCATAGGGGAGGGGAGGGCAAGGTGGAAGGTTTAATTTAATAACAAAATAATGTTAAAACGTTCAAATATAAGTCTTTTATTTTAATCAGTTATCAAAGATATCTTATTAAACTACAAAACTTCTTTACAAATAACAATTAATATTTGATAAATCAGCTGATATGAGTCGTAAGGCAAAACTATTGGAATTCCTATCTTGCCCTCACCGTGAGGGCAAAATGGAAAGCTTGAACGGGCAAGATGGCACATGTACGAATAGGACTGGGCGAAGACCCCAGCGTCAGTCGTTATCCGGTAGACCGTCGGAAAAGAAGCACTGCAATAAAGAATAGACTTGAAGTTCGCATCGTTGCAATCCAATGAAATGTTTTTTTCTCATTTTTTTTTATTCCCTCAGTTCCATTATTTCGCGAAATATTTTTTTTTTTCATATTTTAATGATAGATTATCAGAAAAAAGATTGGAATAATTATTGAGGTATCTTGCGTACGATATCGGTATAAAAAGTCGAGACATTGAAAAATAATTATTTTCGTTGCGCCGCAACGGTGCGAACTTCAGACTGATAGTAAAGACTAGTTTCTTCAACGTTATTTCCATAGTATTCCTTTGTCGCCTAAGAGCTAACCTATCCATCCTTACAAATATTTATACAAGTTGGACAAATATTACATATTATAATATATAATGTTATATATAATATTTATAATATATAAATATTATATATATTATTTATAATATATAATATATAATAAATTATATATTATATATTATAAATAATAATTTTCTCAGATGAATAATATTATGCTTAAATGTATTGTATTTTTCTATTTTCATACTCAATAAATTATATACCGCTGACTAATCAATCCGCTCGTACTCAAAGTGGCACAGTGTCACGACGCAAATATCAAACTGCGGACGCTCTCTCGTGGCTCCGTTCACACGTCTCGACGACGCTTTTTAATCCTCTCTGGTGCACCCGCGACTCGGTTCGACGCGCGTGAACAAAAAACTATTTTTGTTCACGCACTCTCCCGAGCACTTCCGGGGCTATGTCTAATCTGCCCCCTCACGACCCAAAGAGTTTCTTCCACTTTTCAGCGATGAACTTGTTGCGAGAAGTTTTCATTTTCTTCCGCATTTCCCTCGACCCTTCTCTACATCTTGCGTGGGTGTTGCACGCGTCTCGGTCGATTCTAGCGTTTTCACCCCCGAAGCTCGTGCACAACAGTCTGTTCGCTCGACAAGTTGGAACCCATTATTTTCTCGTCTACCCTCGATCCGACCGCTCCCTTCGCTTCGGCGAGTCGCTTGTCGCAGCTCCCTGCTGCACCGGCATCGTCGTCACTCGACTAAACGCCCGATGATTATTCCTTTCGAAAAAAAACGCCCGGAAATTAACGCGGACTCCTACCGCGCGCAGCTCTGCACTCTGAAAAAAACAAACAAATGAAATTTAAATAGGAATGGCTAAAATTGATTAAATTATTAAAATGAAATAAGTTTTTTTCTTTCTGTCGGGGCCTACTATCAAATCAGATAGATTTGAATCAAATGGATAAAGATTACATTCAAATGCCTCCTTTTCTTTAATGCGTAAAAAACATTTTGGAATGAAAAAAATATCCTTAATGTAAGTAATTATTTATTTGATTTAAATATATTTATGTATATATATTTGTGTTAAAAAAACTTAGAAAATGTTTTCGAACGATATAAATGTTTATTTAATTCCAATATGTGTCTTTCGATAGCTTGCCGTTTTTGAAAAAATCGAGATTTAAGACTTGGCACTCCTGGCCCGCGCTATGGCTCGACGGCCAATTTCTTTACAAATCGTTGAGTGCCGAAAGTTTGTATTTTCCCAGATGAATCCCAATAGAAGATTTAAACAGAGTAAATAAAATATCTAGTTATTAGATGATATTACTATAAATCTGATGGAAATAAATAAATTTATTTGACATAAATAATTGTAAAAATATAGGTACTTAATTCACTAGAAAATATTTGATTAAACGAGAAATTCAGTTGAACCAAATAAAAAATACAAAATCTAATAGACCCGTTTAATCAATATCAACATTTTTTTTTGCGTGACACGCTGCTTCAAGCTTGGACGGTCAAACTTTTTTCATAAATGTTTTACGAGTGAACGAAACATTTTGCGAGTTCCGTGGCGGGAATTTTAGTGAAGATTAGGGAGTACGTCCGCTTGGTTATTCTTTTACGAGGATAGACGAGAAAACTCGATCGATGGTCGGCAATCGGGAGTAAAGGTACAAGGCCGCGATACATCAATCGGGGAAATAATCGAGCGAGCGCCTGTACGGGAGTCACCAATGCCCTGGTTCGTTAAAACTCGGAGTAACGTTTCTCCGCGTCAGCATCGAGCGACCTATCGCCAGGTATAGCGAAAAAGTTATCCGTCGATAACACGGACCGAGTTTTTCGAGTTTCGTTGCGTGTAAAAAGAACGAAGGAACGCGTATCGGTCCGGGGAATCGAGATGGACTTGAAGTTCGCATTGTTGCGACGCAACGAAATTTATTTTCTCATTTTTTCATTTCATTGAGGTATTTTAATTACGATTATATTGAAAAAGAAATAGAGAAATTAAAAAAAAAATTATTTTCGTTGCCTCGCAACGTTGCGAACTTCAACCTCATGAATCGAGTCGATAAAATGAATCGTGACAAAACACGGAAAGTGGGGTAAAGCCGGGACGCTAAGGGAAATTTCAAATAAAATATAAGATTTTCAAAATAATAATCAACTTTGATAATGACGATTTGGTTCAGTTTATAAATCACATAATTTGGTACAGACATCACTTTTCTCTTAACTATAAGTAACAAAAATTAATCAACTTATAAAAGTTATGTTTTTCCGGTATTGCCCTTACCTTTGTCCAAAACCGGGTATACCAACATCCTCTACCCGATTTTGCCCCTTAACAACGGGGCAACAACAAAAACAATTTACAAATGTTAATTTATACTTCCACACATGCTTAATCGATATTAAAAAAACAAATTTTACTTACCTAAACATTTCAATAATCTATAGCACTTGTGAATCTCGTGGAATCTTAGATAAACACAAAAGAAAATCTTTTTTTCCGAATATTTTGAACGAGCACGCAGCTCCACTCAGCTTTCGTTGACGAACTGATCAAAATGGCCAACTGCAGGAAACAAAAGCGGGCGAAGTTTGAATCGAGAAGAAGGCTAAAAAAACCATGGACTGCGATATATATTTTTTTCTATTTGAATTCTATGTTATCACAATAAAGATTTGTATAATTATTGAGGTATTTTAATTATGATTATATTGAAAAAGAAATAAAGAAATTAAAAAAAAAATTATTTTCGTTGCCTCGCAACGAACTTCAACCTCATAAAAAACCAATGTCCCGGGTTTTACCCCCATACCCGGTTTTGGACTAATCTCCCCTATGGCCAGTGTGACTTTTCGCTAATTTTTCTTCTCTTTATCACCCGTACTTTTTGACGTATGGACTCTCACGTATCTCTCGCGATTCGGATTACAATATAGATCGAGAATCGGGAGAGGCGGCAGCGACATTGATTCAATGGACCTAGAAACCCGATAAAACGGAGATGAATATAATACGCGATGAATTGAGAGGGGGAGAGAGAGAGAGGGGTTACCCACTCGCGGCGGAATAAATTTCACGGCAGGTCTGATGGAACGAGCTCGAGTGAGCGCGCACGGCGTATAATACATAATTGGTTTAGCCTTCATTCAGGGGTGGTGTATCGGGCTTCACCATCGATTTTCGATCGCGACCGAAATGACACGCGAATATCCGGCGGGTCCTAACGGCCTTCGATTACGAGGGAGTATGATACGGATACCCGCATCATCCTCGCGTATCGATCTTTACGATCAATAACGAATATCGAGGAGCTCGCACGGGGGCGCGCTTTGTCAACGCGCGATAGCTCCGATTTATAACGAGGCCAGTCATACCGATCCAACGTGTCGTTTCCCCGATAAATCGACGGTCCACTGTACCCTCTATGGTAATTAGCGAAGCAATCGAGTGTCCAAAATCGCGCTCGGTGCCCGCGACGTTTTGACGTCGCGTGTGCATCGGGAGGGGGGGAGAACGGCACGCTCCTCAGCCCTAGACGAAGAGAGAGAGAAATCAGGTTTATGCTCACCCAGAAAATTGATTGCTTCGATATTTGTCATATGGAAACTATCTTGCTTCGAATTTCACGCTGGTTATACTTTTCGCATGAGGTTGAAGTTCCCAATGTTGCGACGCTACGAAAATAATCATTTTTTCATTTCTCTATTTCTTTTTCATTGTAATCGTAATTGAAATACTTCAATAGTTATACGAATCCTTATTGTGATAAACTAGAATTCAAATATGAAACAAAATATTTCGCTAAACAATTGATCCAAGGGATTAAAAAAAAATGAGAAATGAAATTTCGTTGCGTCGCAACGATGCGAACTTCGAGTCCATCTTTTCTCGATATCTCGACACTTTTTTTTTGCGTATGAACTTTCTTCTCTTTTATTGTCTCACGCTCGGGACGATCTTTATGAATTATTTATAAAGATGTATTTATAAAGAAATATTAGGAAGAATGTATGTAACCCCATACTTGACAGAGATTTTTATCCTAAAAAAATGTGTTTTGGCTTTTTTTTTATATTTATTGGACATAGTTTTGGATATTGGACTAGTGGATATAGATTTCTTTTTCTAGGGTTCATGAACGTTCGGAAACTATGTTTGCACGAAAAAATAAACGATTCGATAATAATATTTGTCAGAAAAAAAAATCTGAACTGAATGTGGATTTGAGTTCACTATGCCAAGTATAGGGTTTATCGAGGATGGTCCTGAATTGACAGAAATGAATTTGCCATTTTCGGCGTTGCGCCTGACCCCGGGTCATTGTCCGAAGTCTCGAGTAATTTTACTGAACTGTTGTCACGGAATATTCGTAATCGACGATTATTTTTATACGAAATAAAGGCTTTTGAAGTGGGACAGTGAAAAATCAACATTTTTCCGAAAATTATCATTTAGAAATTTATCTATTTTTTTTTCACTGAAATCGTAAGTAAAACACATCAATAATAATACAAATCTTTATTGTGATAACCTACAATTCAAATCTAAAAACAAATATTTCGTCAAATAATGGATTTGAGGAAATAAAAAACTGAAAAATGAAATTTCATTGGATCGCAATTTTGCGAACTTCAAGTCTATGGTAAATAAGAAAATTCGTGTAGCGCGCCATGGCTCAACAAAGCGTCGTTCGGAACTCGATGCTCCTCATACCCGAGTGACGGTGATACGTTTTATATCTTCAGTAATTATGACCATTGAGAATCCTCATCGAACTCGATAAACTATTTCAGCGTCGGTGTGTTAAAATTCTCCGCGCAATTGATCGATAATACTTCTGTATTGCTTAGCCTGGGCAACTTCACGCTTAATTGCAACGCGGGTAATTGGACTCTCGGGACCATGAAAGATAAAAAGCGTGCTGATAAACTAATTGGCCAATTCGCATCGTCCCGGTAAATCAAGAATTACGATATACTATTTTTACGAGAGCACTCGAAATCCTCGCTATTTCTGCAAACGAAAAATTACGAATTCGAGATGCACCAGTTATCGCGAATAAAGAGAGCGAATGCGAAAATCCAGAAAGTTTCGAAGAAACGAGATTTACAAAAAAATAAAAGATTCCAATGGGGGGAAACTTGGGTTTGCATTGGCTCGTCGACCAACGTCTCCTTTTCTTTCCACGATTTGCATATATGCGAACTCCTTCGCACTCCCTTGCTACGTCTCTCTCTCTCTCTCTCTTTCTCACTGTATTCCTCTGGCAAATGGCGGTTGTAACTCCGAGTCCTGCACTCGAAGTTCCCGGAGAGCCAACGAGCCTGAAACTTTTATGATTAATGTCTCGGTTCGTGCGAAAACTATATGTATATGGGGACAGGCGAGTGGGTGGGGGGTAGAGACAGAGAGAGATGGAGAACGTTCGTGACTGCCATCTTGCACGGAAAACCTTTAGGGGAGCTTCAACCCCTGTTCCAAACGGCTCACTCGAAAGTTTCGTCCTTGCTGATATACCTCGGAGCACGATTTTTTTCAAGGAGCACATACTTTTTTTCAAGACTCCCTCGATCCCGATAAACGCGCCAAAACGTTGCGCGACTCCGCAGTGACTTTTGATAAATCCGTTGGCTCCGATATATGATGGATTTTTGGTTTCAGCGAAAGCTGGTGGCTTGTATTTTCCGAAATCGCTCAAAATCATTTACATATCATTTTTCACTACTTAGAAGCTGACCATGCATTGAATGATCCGAAATTATGATTTTTTTTTTTTTTTAAATTTTCGTTGCGTCGCAACGTTGCGAACTTCAGGTACCTTCGAGGACTGCGTTTTAAATATTGAAGCAAATATTGTACGACGCACGTTGAGCATGGACGGATATATGCCGCTCATTATTTTCTATCTCCGTGACAATTGCACCCTCGGCTATGCAATTTCTTATTCCTCATTTTTGTATAGCGGCGTTCATTTGTGACGAGTATCGGTTTAATCCGCACTCCGTTTTCCACTCACTTTTCTCCATTTATATTTTCATTTCACAAGCAAATTCATTCTCCCTCAATTCTCGTGTCGAACGACGTTTTATTTTTTCTCTGGTTTTCCTACGAACCACGTCGGTATTCCAGGTAACTTTATTATTCCGGCGAATAAACAGAACCCAATGTTATCTGAGTTGTTTTTTTTTTCTGGACGAAAAAAAAAAAAACTGCTAGGGACGCAGAAAAAAAAGAGGAAACGACAACGGTATATAATTGATCGTAGGATTTATCGGATCAGTAATGCGAGGATAAAGGGCGCTTCTCAGCACTGGAGAAATAAGAGCGAAGATAAAGCGTTGCAGTTGATTACAGCGAAGGAACGAAATTCCGCGCTGCATTCAACCGTAATGCTCGAAATAAGAGAGAAAGAGGAAACAATTTTAAAATCTCGTTGAGAATTCCTATCCACTTTGGTACCTTTCGCATTTTCCCTAATCAACCCGACCACCTCTCAGTAGCCAAGCTTCGCGTTTTTTTCTCCATTTATTTTTTATTTTTTTTTTCTTTCCTTCTTTTCTCGCGTTTCGCGGTACAGCCTCGATCGTAAATATAAGCGACGAGTTCCTCGCGCTCGCGCCGTTTCTGTCCCAGTTCCTCACGGCAAAACGGTCTCGGAACGACCGACTTTCCATCGACGTGTGCTCGGCAAATCCCCCTCCGGCGTGCCGCGCCAACCCGGATCGTATCTCCTCTCATTTCTCGTATCCGTATATCAAGCCTCGAGGAGGACCAAATTAAGAATCCTCTTTATTCGCTCGACGTGAAAAATTCAGGTCATTTTTGGGTTTTGCGATAAATACGCAGCGACCGAAAGTGTTTAGCGTTCCGGGGAACGGATCCTATGGAAACGCTGAGACTTCGCGCGAGATATAATTTCTCTTCCGGTGGATGCTCACGGCTGGTAACTCTTCGCGATGATTCTCTACGCTTCGCCACTCTCGGCATCTTCAGGAGAGAAAGTTTCACGCTGGAGTTTACATCGTTGCAACTTGTTTCTTCGTAAACGTCTTTTGGCTAATTTCAGCTATCGGGAGAAAAACATAGAAAGAAACAACATTTTTTTATATTTTTGATCTCGCGATTTTACGAACAAGAAATTTAAAAAAATCCTATCACGAATTCACGAAAGTCATGTAAATCGCTAAACGTTGAAACGCTTGGAAAATCAAAAAAAAATTGATGAAAAAAATTGATGAAAAAGAACTTTTACAGAAATTTGAAGAATTGTTGGAGATATCACAAAAAGACGCAAAGAGTGTTCGTGCCAAGTAAACAAAGCTATGCAACTTTGTGCGCGTTTTTCCCAACTGCTGCAGTAATTATCCTGAAACTGGTCCACTTATTTCGATGAAATTTGTCACACATCTTTATACTCCAGCAGTTTGTTGGTGAAACTCAATATTATTTTGAATTCCAAAAATAAACCCTACTTTTGCCGTCAAATATAGCAAAAATTTCATGAAAAATCACAAAATGGACATTATTAAGCAGCCATTTGTTGAATTTTGCACATATTTCAAAAATCCTGGTCCACCAACAGCGTATGATTGTTCCCTTTAAGAATCATTTCGATATTGTTTTTCCGATAATTACAGCATGAGGTAGGGTTCCAGCAGTGCGGCAATTTTTTCAAAATCTTCTAAACATTAAAGTACACAATGGGCAATTTGCATTAAAAAAGTGTATATATTTTTCTCAAACAATAAAAAAAAGAAACAAAACATATTTAAATATCCAAATTTTTATGTGTATTCCTTCCACGAAAAAACAGCATAAGAAACCCATCATTCTCGAGCTTGTAAATGGTTTTCCTCCCTTAATAAACGGTATTAAATAAAAGTCGACTCATAAAAAAAAAAATTAGAGTGGATTAGGATGGAAAATTTTTAAACACGTGAGAGCAATAAAAATATTGAATCCAAATGTTGAATAAAATAATAAAATGAGCGAAGATGTGAATACTTGTAACGAGTGGATCAGAAAGGAAGGAGAGCCGCAAGGTGCACGCGCGTCGACGTCACTCGAGTTTAGTCAGTAGCGCGCGGTCGATCGTTGAACGAGAGGCCCTTCAAACGTCGTTTCCCTTGGCCACTCGAGCGTGGGTCGTGTTAGCGGCAATCGGATGACCATCCATCTCAATCGGTGTTTATTAGTCCGAGCGGCTCTGCAAATTACAGTGGGTACGCATGCCCGCGTACGACGTTTCTACTATCCTTCCCCCCCCCCCCCTCTTCTCATCACTAAAATTGTGTGTGCGCGCGCACGAATTAGTCACAAGCCGGGCGCCGTTACCTCGAGTCTCCCTCGTCCTGACGTTTCCGCTCTTCCCGTACCCAAAACCCATTTACCGGTGTACAATGGCAAAATCATTCGGGACTCACGGACCTGTTTTTCATCAGGTCCGTTGCAGGACTTCCTACGCTGCGTCGTCCGTTTTCTTCGCCGACGATCGCACATACGGGTATTTTGACGATCTACGCGGCCAAAATTATTTTATGTTCTTACTTTTTTCCAAAGCATATAACTTAAATGAAAAAATACTTTTTGTGATTTATAAAGTTTTATTACTAAAATTATTACATATTATACTCTATATAGTAAAATTAAAAATATTCAATAAAAAGTTAAATTAAATTATTACATATTATAGTATATATATTAAAATTATTATACTATTATATTCACTATATATATAATATTTTCCAGAAAAATGTAAAAAAAAATCAGTCAAGTTTGCTTTTCCTTAAAGATAAATATTTTTGGCCGTGTAGATTAGCAAAATACCCGTATGTGGATCGCTCGAAGACGATGTTAATAAAAAAAGAAAGAAGGGTAAGAAGAAACGAAAAAAAAGGGCCTGGAAAGATTGAAGGAGTGCAAGAGGTTGAGGGATGAAAACCGAGAAACGACAAGGCGTATTTGCAAAAGTACTCGAGACGACGACGACTCTCTTACCAATTTAATTTTATCTCTCGCGGTCTTCGTTCCATCGAGCTTTCCACGCCTATGGCGCGTCTTCCCGTCGCCTATCGCGACCTCTCTTTTTTCCCATCCTTTATTCTCTCGTTTCTCTTCGTCCACAAGCCATCTTTTATTATGTACGGAATGTTTCGTTCTTTGTTTTTTTTTTCTGGCGTTTTCTGTCTCGTGAACACGAGCCGATATTTTCCCTCTTCGTTTCTCAT
Organism: Ophioninae sp. B BG-2022a; assembly: GCA_030522765.1. Taxonomy (NCBI): domain Eukaryota; kingdom Metazoa; phylum Arthropoda; class Insecta; order Hymenoptera; family Ichneumonidae; species Ophioninae sp. B BG-2022a. Next base: position 23,202 of record JAPYZJ010004297.1, on the reverse strand, counting down.
TTCCATCGCCCGTTTCATCATCGAGGACTTTTTCGCTCTTCGACGAGAATAACGAAGCGTTGCCCGGGAGATATAGACGGATGGACGTACCAGCGAGCAAGTACTCGGAGGGGAAGAATGAGAAAAGAGACGGGGGGGGGGAAGCTCGTCGGGAAACGGAGGGTGAAAATTGACGAAAGAGGGTGAAAGAAGAACGAGCGGATATGCGCGACACCCCTAGCCGAGTACGTCACCCCGAAGAGGGTTGTTCGAACAGACGACGGTGGGGGGGACTCAACAACGATTCTTCTCCGTTTGTACGAGCCTGTACACGTCAGACCGAGCGACGTCTCTTACAACGAGAACGTCAACGTCGTGTCTTCAGCCTCGACTCGCTCTATCGCCACCTCTCTTCCTCCCTTCCTCTCTTGCTCCTGCTCTCTCGGGGGTCGAAGCTCCGAAGCACCGAACAAAAACCTTCTCTCTCTCTCACTCTCTCTCTCTCTTTTCGCCCGTTTCCTATCTCACTCTCTCGTCGCGTGTCGTCGAGATCTCTCCGGTAGTTTTTCGCGGAGTGTGCCAAAATGAGAGCCGAAACGACGTTCACGAGTAATGCCTCCCCGATAAAAAGATAAACAGCTGTTCATCGTTATTTTCGACCGAGGTTTTTTCACTGCGATTGGAATTGAGATTCACCCTAGATATATCCGTTTTTGATTATATTGAAGTATGCTACGTAGCGGTGCAACGAAAATTATTTTTCAATTTTTCAAATTTTTTTTTCACCCTAATCGTAAGGAAAATACTTCAATAATTATTCGAATCTTTATTGTAATAATCTAGAGTTCGAATATAAAAAAAAAAAAACATGTTCAGCAACATAATGGAATTGAGGAAATAAAAAAAAAGAGAAAATAAATTTCATTTCGTCGCATCGATGCGAACTTCAAGTCCATCGTTCTTCGAGTGTTCGATATTTTGTTCGCTAGGTGGACACTCTTCATTCACGGAGTAACTTTACTTTCAACGGATGTACTTGAAGTTCGCATCGTTCCGACACAATGGAACATTCTTTTCTCATTTTTTCATTTCCTCAGATCCATTATTAGGTGAAATATTTTTTTTCAGATTTAAATTACAGCTCGTCGCAATAAAGATTCGTATAATTATTGAGATATATTTGACTCACGGTTTCAGTGATAACCAAACAGACAAGTTTACAAATAATAATTTTCGTTGAGTTCGCAACGTTTCGAACTTTAATCTCGTTTCAACGGACGGTCCGTTTCGCGGCGACCGATGCGGAATCTCTGATGCCTGATTGACACCGGATCATCGTATCGTCCAACATTGACCTTACCATTGGGTGGCAATTGAATTCCTTCTGGTAATAATCGTTACCATTCGCGACCTATCGTTTCCCCCATCCGACACGCTCTTCACACTTTTATTAAACAATCACCACTGGTATGCAAAACTATCAACGCGGATAATCCATTTCTTATCGCGTCGCATCCCTTTCGCAAAGTGCCCACTTTTGTTTTCAATTGCTACCAGTCTCGGGTTTCTTTTAAATTCTCCGCTATTTCTCTGGCTCCAGCTCTATCTTCCTCCAGTTATTCACCCTGTGAATTTTCCCCCCCCCCCCCCCCCTCTACGATTTCTCTCTCATCGCAGATTTCCCGCAATATTCGCGAAGCGCTTCAAAGCGATGTTCCCTCTTGTGAGCGGAAACGAGAAGGTAAATGGAGAAACGAAGTGGGATGGAGAGGGATCCGATAGCCTCCCAACGAGGGAAAAACCGGGACACCGAGAAACAGATGAAAAGAAGACGAGAGACAAACACGCGGAGCGAGAGGGCAAGCGAAGAAGAATCCAAGCTCGAAAACGGTCGGGCGTTTCTCCAGAATCCAAGTTTCTCCTTCCGGAAATGTTGGAAGAATTTTCCCTCTTTCCATCTTTCCTCTTCTACCACCATTTTCGTATCTACGTATAATACGTGATTTCCTTCCGATATCTTCGAGACACACTGCGACGAGTTTAAACGCGAGTGAAAAAAAAACGAGATGACAAAATGAAGAAGGAAAGAGGATGGATTTCCTTTTTTTTCCTGTAGTCCCCTTTTCCTTCCTCGTTTCGGGAACTCGCTGAAAGAGCCGATGAAAAGCACGAACTCGGTCCACTTCCAGATTTTTGTTGAATCGTGGATACACGTGTTGAACAGGCATCGCTTTTTTTTAACTTTTCCAAGTTTACAGTTTATAACGAACTTACGTACGACCTCTTGATCTTTCTCCGTTTTACTTTTTTTTTTGGTGGTCTTTTTTTTAAAGCGTTCTTTACAAATTGAAATTCAGCTTTTTATTACGAGAAACGAGAGTGCACGCGTTTAAACTCAGTTTTGCCCTTGGTTAAGTTTCGGGCGTGGATTATTTGCGGGCAGCGCAAAGGTAACTGAGATTTCTAGTTTCCTCGAGTGAATTTTTTTTCTACCTCTCGCATTTACTGGGAGCACTGCGAATTTTTTTCGGCATATCTATCCAATTACCGGATGCAAATATAATATTGCACGGAGGTTGCATTCCTCTCGTTTCTAATTCTACCCGCCTTTATCTTTCCTCGCACTCGAACTCCGCTGCTTATACCTGTACCGATTTGCAAAACCGCTGGGGGCTTCTAAACTCGTTTTGCAAAATTCGCGAGACTCGTCGCGAGCTCCGCTAAAATATTTCGCTCATTCAATATTTCGCTCAACAAATTTCGCAAATTTGTTGATGCAAAGTAACGATAAAGCACGCGGAAGAGTTCGTGAGGAATCTTTTTTTCTTCGTACATTTTGACCTATAATCGCTAATAAGGATATAGGATACAACACTTATAGTGATTTTTATAAACAAAAATATTCGTATAAGATTGTTGTTATTCAAAAGAATAAAAAGTCGTTTTCTTTTTTCGACGATGCGGAACGATTTCAAAATTTGTATCGTTGGAACGCATGGAAAATCGATCGGAGAGGAGTAGGAAAAATCTATCTGTTCGAAAAAACGTTGTGAAATTCCTAAATAATCTTTGTACAGTCAATATGCTGTAGCTATTTAAACAATTTCACTCAGCGGGTCAGATTTTACATAAAAATTCATAAAACCATGTTTTAGATAAACGAGTGAATAATTCATAATTAAATAAAAATTGCTTCAGTATTATGATTTAATTGAAATTTTATTTTTAAATTTGATAAATTTTAATTCAAAGTTTGATCAATTTTAGTTTAACATTTGATACATTTTCTTTTGAAATTTGATACATTTTAAATCAAAGTTTGATCAATTTTCTTTTAAAATTTGACAAATTTTCTTTTAAAATTTAATAAATTCTCTTTGGAATTTGATAAGTTTTCTTTTAAAATTTGATAAATTTTCTTTTTAAATTTGATAAATTGTCTTTTAAAATTTGATAAATTGTCTTTTAAAATTTGATAAACTGTCTTTTAAAATTTGATAAATTTTCTTTTGAAATTTGATAAATTGTCTTTTAAAATTTGATAAATTTTCTTTTGAAATTTGATAAATTGTCTTTTAAAATTTGATAAATTTTCTTTAAAAATTTGATAAATTTTCTTTAAAAATTTGATAAATTTTCTTTAAAAATTTGATGAATTTTCTTTAAAAATTTGATAAATTTTCTTTAAAAATTTGCTACATTTTATTTGAGGTCTCCACTGTACACCCGATCGTACGTACACGCGTGGGTCCTCGAGCGATATCAAAGCTTACAGGGGCATTCGTAGATGCGTGGGGACACCCGTGTCCGGATGCTTACAAGGCATTAAACATTGTAGCGGTCCTCTCGAGAGCTGTTACGTACTACCGGTTTTCTTGCGCAACAGCGCAATGAGCGCCCGGTACGAAACGAGTCTCTTATTGCCGAGCGAGCTTGAGAGGTGGTTTATCGGGCGAAAAACTCGTAAACCAAAGAGGAGAATAACCGTGAGTAGAGAATCTCGCGAAACGACGCTATTGTGCTCGTTTGGCCTGTGCACCCATTTTTTACGCCTCTATCATTTTACATCCCTACGAAAAAGATTTTATCGGAACGATCGCGTGTTTCCGAAATATGACTCGCCTATCGTATAAATGACCCAATTGGAATGGCTTTCCCGGACGTTTTCCGTTTTCGAGCTCGGAGATTTTGACGCATGGTTTGTCTGTTTGAAAGATTTCGTACCACGGATCTCGTGCTTTCCCGTTACGATCGCATTGCCATACTTTGAAGTATATCTGGGCTATTTCCTACGATATTCGATATCGATGGTGGAACCAACGGCACATTTTTGGCACACGACACTCCGATTGCGCGTTTATTTGCTCTCTTGCTGCGCACGTTGCAAACGAGTGCCTTTCCGAGTATGAGGGATTCAAACGGTGTTATATGTCTGGGGTCGTCGATACACAACGCAACAGGATTTTTTTTAGTTTTTTTTTTTCCACCATTTTTCCCACCCGTTTTCAGCACCAAAATGGCATAGTTATTTTTTTTTTGAGTTCTTACAATAGATGAGGTTGAAGATCGCAACGTTGCGACGCAACGAAAATCATTATTTTTTAATTTCTCTATTTTTTTTTCTCTGTGATCGTAAATAAAATACCTCAATAATTACACAAATCTTTATTGTGATAACGTAGAATTCACGTATGAAAAAAAATATTTCGCCAAATAGGAAATTTGAAGAAATAAAAAAAATGAGAATAGAAATTTCGTTGCGTCGCAACGATGCGAACTTCAAGTCCATTACAATAGCCACTATCGAAGACGAAAGAAAAATATTCTCATTCAAAAATAATTTTTAGCATCGGAAACCAAAAGATTCAAAATTATATCAGATATCCTCAATATTATTCCTACCGCTTTTATAAATGTTGAATATTTTTTTAAATGTTATATTTACTTAAATATATCGTTAAACTTTCATTAAATGTTATTCTTTTTATTTTTCTATTTTTCTATTAGGCGATAAGAAAATAAAAAGAAAAAAGATAAGATTAGTGTACGTAGCATTCTTATCATTTAATTTCATCTGTCTTATCAATTCGTTATCATTAATTTTTCCTTTCTCATTGTTTCAGGTAAGTTTTCCAAATTCTGCGTGAATCAAAAGTTGACGGACGATCGGATTCTCCACGTCTACAAGTAAGAACGATAAACTGCATCATCGATTTATATTTTATTTAATCTTAGCTAAGAATAATGTACATTCGATATCTGATGTTTATAAAGAAAATATGAGATATTTATGAACATCTGTGAATTTTAATTCATACTTACATTAAATTTACATACTCATATCTATAAATTTACTGTAAATGTGAGATATTGCAGGCGTAAAACGACGAATATATATATAGATATCGGATTAAATTGACGGTGGGCCGGAAGGCGAGGGGGGGGGGGGGAATACCGAAGAGCCACAAATCTTTTGGCGATTCTATTGGTGCAAATGGAGGGACTTGGTGCAGCGTTATAGTCGGTGATGAGACCGGTGGATGGTCGGGAGGGTCGGACCATTCCAGACATACCTTGTGTCCGGCCTGATTTGTGATGTCGGGGCTCTCACAACACACGTATATAAATTTGTACGGGTGTGGGCACACGTGTATATATCACGAGGTTATTCATGTCTCGAATTGGAGCGCAACGTTTCGCCGATGCTCTTGCAGGATTATACACGCACATCGGGATCCGCAAAATGGTAGGTTATCGTGTAAGGAAAATACCGGATTCCAAAATTCCAACGTTTTCCATGCTCGGAACTGCAACAAAGCTTGGATCATTTTTATCGAGCAAAATCAATTTTTTTAGATTCCTGTGGTTTTGTAAAATTCGGATTGTGTGTTGAAAATAATATTAAAAAAATTAAAATTAAAAAAAAATGTTTAAATAAATAAAAATAATAAAAATTTTTTAATAAATAAAAATAATAAAAAATTTTTAATAAATAAAAATAATAAAAATTTGTTTAAAATAAAAAAAAGAAGAAATTAAGAAAGGAAAAAAAATTAAAAATATTTACATTATTGATTATTAATTTTTAAAAAGTACTTCGAAAACGGATCTTTTTTCTCGAACCCGAACAAATTTGCAGTCGATATAATGCAGCGGACGAACCCACGTGGGCGTTTCAATTTCGACGTACAAAAACTTTCAACAACAAATAATGTTTTCAATATGGCTTAGTGAATCTTTATTTTAATTACATGTAGTGGGTTATCAGCACAATACATGTTGTTATCAATATTGAAGTTTAAAATTGAAGATTATATATATTTTTATTATTTTTTTGTACGAAGTTGCCACGAGTATGGCCTTATTACAAAACAGTGGTATGTATAAGGCCCAGAAATCGCTTTTTCAAAAAAAAGCTTATAGGTAATAGCGAACATTGTTTTCTGAACCAAAATTATTATTAATACGTTGATCATTGGATAAATGATTAAATAAACATTTTTGATTCATTTAAACATTAACAGTTTTTTCGTACTTAAAAACATATAAGGTGGGTGTTACATACGTCAGGTATTTTATCCAGGTTTATCAGCACTGCACATGTTATCAATATTTAAGTTTAAAATTGAAGATTATATATATATATATATATATATATATATTTTTTTTTTTTCGTACGAAGTAACAACGGTTCCGGCCTTATTAAAAAACAGTGGTCTGTATAACGCCCAGAAATCGCTTTATCAAAAAAGCTTATATCTAATAGTGAACATTGTTTTCTGGACCAAAATTATTATTGATTGAATAAACATTATAAATGAAAAAATATGAAAATTATAAATGAAAACATTATAAATGAAAATGATTGAAAAAATTATTATAAATGATTGAATAAACATTTTTGCTTTATTTCAACATTCATATTTTTTGTTTGTACATAAAAACAAATTAAGTGAGCTTTACATGGGTGAGGAATATTTTCATTTTTCTTTTCATCCACAATCCACCAATTTCGATGGATAATAAAAATCCTTGATAATCGTTTTGAAAATCAATCGACGCGGATTCTTCCGCAAGAGATCGCTGCACCGTAGTTGGCTCGCGCGGGAAACCGGCGCTGTTGGGGAAAGGGGGGGGGGGGAGAGAAGTATGCAGCGAAACGGGATAGAATAAGAAGAAGACGAGGGCAAAGAGGAGAGAAATTCTCGGCGGTGGTAGTCCCTCGATGTTGGTTGTGCAAGCCTGGGCTACAATATCTTCCTTTCTCTCTTTCTCTCGTGGCTGTTGAGGCGCGCGAAAGCTCTGGACTCCGGCCAACCGTAGCATCCGCTCCACAAATGTCGCTAAATATATACCTAAACGTGGCTATCGCGCGTGTCCGCCTCGATGAGAACGAGAGACAAA
>JAPYZJ010004297.1:0-15802 GCA_030522765.1 Ophioninae sp. B BG-2022a | reverse complement strand
AAAAAAAAAAACACGCGTACTCGCATCCGTATACATATGTGCGCAACGCGACCGCTAAACTTTCATTGCAACGAATACGATGGGGACGCCCGCCTCGTATTCCCGACGTACAGATGAAATCGCCCGAAAACTCGAAAAAAGCGTAATTATTGCAAACTCTCATTCGAAAATCTAAAACTAATACGAGTCGAATTAATTAATCGAGAACCTGAAATTTGAAAATCTGGGGTCGTCGTAAATTGGAACAAAATTATTCGCTCTTCTCATTTCGACGAATAAACCCCTCGTAAGCTGGACAATTTCGAACACAAAAGGAGAATCTCAAAATATGAAAATATTTTGAAAATATATTTTTGAAATATTTAACTTGAAATATTTAACTTGGAATTGAAATTTGAAATATTTAATATCAAACCGAAATTTGAAATAGGTATGTTTGAAATATTTAATTTGGAATTGAAATTTGAAATATATATTTGAAATATTTAACTTGAAATTTAAATAAAAAATATATTTGAAATATGAAATTTGAAGTTGAAATTTGAAATATTTTACTTGGAATGGAAATTTGAAATACTTATTTGCAATATTTAACTTGAAATTCAAATTAAAAATATATTCGAAACATTGAATTTGAAATTGAAATTTGCAATATATATTTAAAATATTTAAATGAAATATAGAAAATTCGAAACGCGAAAGTAAACCACGATCGAAAGATCGTTTTAACGTCTTAGAGAGAAAGGGCAAGCGCGGAATATCGCGACCGCAATCGACCTTCACCTTTCTGCAACAGCGATTAAAAAAGTTCGAATAAAGAATCCGGTGGTAAAAACATGGTTTGGCGAGTACTCGAGCCCTTCGACACGGTACTTAAGCTTTACGTAATCGAGGGAAGGGTGCGGGTTAACGTCGAATATAGGCCTTGATAATTAAGCGCGGTGAAAGTAGCGAAACGAGGTGATAATTATGCGACCGGTCATTACCAGTACGTATCGGGAGCAATGATGTAACGGGGGTATTGCGTGCGTCCGTGGACCTCCCCCTCCGCTCCTCTCCGTCTACCATCGAAAGCCTCTATCGGAGAAACGTCAGACGCGGTAAAGAGTCAGAAACAGGACCGCTAATGCGAGTTTACCAGATCGAGCAGATTTATTCTTGTACATGAAAATGAATTTATGAAAATAAGAAAATAATCATCATTGGCTACTTCGAGGACGATCCACAAAACGGCATGTTCATCGTTTTGGCGTTTACCATTTGTAACTCCGAGAAGTCTGCTTGTATATTTTTTGAAAAATTGGGAAAGTATCCTTACATTACCATTTTCGAGCTACAATAAAAAAAATATTAATTTAAAAAATATATATCACAAATATCCCGTGGGGAACTCGCGTTGAAAAAAAAAAAAAAGAAGTCTCGATCCATTGGCGCGTTAATAATTCAAAAAGTATCGAATCGATATCGATGTAACTTTAACTGGAAATAGCTCAGAGCGTGGAACACGGTGTAGGCTATTCAGCATCGCGATACGCGGTTCATTACACAGGTCTGCAAATTTTTACTTTTATTTTCCCCTTTGAAATTTAACGACTGATTCTAGTGTATTTTGATGCGGTGATTACGAATATGAACTCAGTTTTCCGCCATCTTATCGAGTTTTCCTGGAAAACTCATTTTTTCATTTTCGTAAAAAACAACACCGTTGTAAGGAAATATTTTTTTAATTGAATTAAATAAATTACAAAATGGATTCTACAACTATGCCCTACATAAATTTACAACTATGCCCTAATAACGACCTCATAAGAAATGACTTAAAATTTAACGTTTTTTCGAGCTATTACTGTAGGCCATTAATTGCATTACATAAATACAATTAAACCATCAATTAGGAGCAGTTCCTAGAACCTAAATAAAGCTAATTAGTAATTTTTTTTTTTTTAAAAAAAAGGCATTACCATTAGTTTTATACGGTTTTATTTGAGACCACCTAGGGTATTTTGGTAAAAAATAAAAATATCAAAAAGCAAAAAATCTGGACGTGTCGGAATTTTTTCATTATTTTTCCCATATCAGTATCAACCATCAAATCTCGGAGGGGGAAATCCCTGTAGACCTGTGTTATTGACAAGGGTTGCATTGGTGCTCGTGGTGCAATAAAATCGAGACCGGCAGCAAAGTGCGAAAAAATCGACCATCAAACGAGCAAATAAATAAACGGACACGCAGAAACGTACGAGAGATTACGAAATCCCGAATAGTAAATCAAACAAGACCCAAAAAAAAAAAACAAAAAAAAAAAAAAAAAAAAAAAAAAAAAAAAAAAAAAAAAAAAAAAAAAAAAAAAAAAAAAAAATGTACTAGAGGAGAGATCCGGCATTGATAGGATTTCAATGCGGAAGAAGCCGAGGCTATATTCGATGTATTTTTATATTTCGTCGGAAGCACGATGTTGAACGCTGACGCGTATTAGCCGCCCTCAGGTTGGATCGTATACCTCGAGCGAGATAGCGACCGGTTGGCCAAGAAAAGCGCCTCTTGTTTCGCGGTTGTTGATATTTCGGTATATATCCCCCAGTCGTCGATACATATTTACTTCCTTGCATCGCTCGCGCTTTTCTTTCATGTACTCACATAATCCGGCAAATCTATCCTTCTGTGTAAATATAGCCAAGAGCGGGTCTCCAACTTTGACGAGGAATCGCTACGCTACGTATCTAAGATTACTTATCGCTATTTCCAACGTTCGATTATCATGAGATTGAAATTCGTAACGTTGCGGTGCAACGAAAATAATTATTTTTCAATTTATATATTTCTTTTATCGATATCGTAAGCAAGGTATCTGATCCATATAAAGCCCAGTGCCGAATAAAGGCTACGTTTTAAATATCCAAAACTACAAAGCCTAACGGCGAACACAAACAAATTTGCAGTCGATAGAAGGCACAGCGTGCGTTTCTGAAGTTTCGACGCACAAAAACTTTCGAGAAACAAAAAACGTTTTCAATATTATTTAGTGAATCTTTATTCTAATTCTATTTAGTGGTTTATCAGCATTATACATATTGTTATTAAAATTTAAGATAAAAACTCAAGATTATTTGAAAAATTTTTTTTTGTACGAAGTTACAACGTTTATGGCCTTTTTCAGAAACAGCGGTCTGAATAAGATCCAGAAGTCCCTTTTTTTAAGTTTATAGTTGATAGTGAACATTATTTTCTGAACCATAATTATTATTAATACGTTGATCATTGAATAACTGATTAAATAAACATTTTTGTTTTATTTAAACATTAACAGTATTTTTGTACTTAAAAAAAATACGGTGGGTGTTGCATGGGTCAGGTACCTTACCTCAATAATTATTCGAACCTCAATTGTGATAATCTATCATTTAAATTAAAAAAAAATACTTCGCAAAATAATGGAACTAAGGGAACAAAAAAAAATGCGAAAAAAAATTGGATTGCAACGATGCGAGCTTCAAATCCATTGATTATCGATATTTCAACACGGGTCAAGGGTACGGATCATCTCGAAGACCCGAACGTCATGATAACAACGGGTCAATGTTTTTCCTCGAGGAGGCAGGTTGTAGCGAAATAATCGAGGATCCTTCCGTGATAGCGTCGATTCCGTGACTCGGGCGAGCAGCGCCCGAGGAGCGACGATTAATTCACACGGGGGTATCCCTCGCGGAATTTGTGGTAACAAGGCGCGAGCGGCAATTATTCATTTGACTCTCGGTTCATTCGCTGTCACGATCGATACAGCCAGTCCCGAAGAGACGAAGACGCCGGAGACCATGCTTGGCGGGGTTGGGTAGGAATCATGAACTCCGATTGACCAGAAGGCTCAAAATTCCGAATTTTCGAAATTCCGAAATTACAAATTTCCCAAAATTCCCAGAAGAGAAATGATTATAAAATTTGTTTGGGTTTGTTACGCTTCGTTGATTTAATTTTAAACCCTTGATTTTAAACAAAACCCAAAAATGTACGAAATTTATAGTTTCGGAATATTCAAATTCGGGATTTTGAGCTTTCTGGTCGTTCGAAGTTCGGGTTTCCTACCTCCCCATTGGCTGATCCGTCCCAAGCTCGATATCGGAAAACTTTGAGCCAAACGATGCGCATACGCGACACGCCAGACTCGCGTGTCAACAACTGATTGAAATAAAATTGAACGGAATAAAGAAGGGCCTAAAAAGAGCCTTTAAACCTCGACGAAGCTCGATATTTCCGATCTCTCGGCGGATGGATATGCCACGATATCGGGATCGCTGTTTCGTACCTACTCGTATTTCAATAAACTCGGTGACTTCGATAACCCCCCCCCTCCTCCAGCCACCACTGTACTCCCTGAAGGTCGCGTTGTCGAGTATCGTTTTTTTTTTTTTTTTTTTTTTTTTTTTTTTTTTTCGTGTGCGGCGTTATCTGTGTACGCTCATCGATTTTTCATATCACTCGAGTACGTAGCACGTGATATAAGCGGTATTTACGGTTATGGTTATAAACCTATTTCGAGTAAGCGCGCATATAATTCATGAGCTAGAATTTTATGAGGCTATATCCTAGACGAAGCCCGGAGAGCGGGTATATACCTGGCTGCTGGTCTATGCTATTAATATATAGTTGTTCGTGTATAGGACGCGGGATAACGATTCGGACGGGCTCGCGTGTACGCGAGTGCCCGATTCGGACGAAGAAATTTGCGAGTCCAAGCAACGTAGGTGTCCGTACAGCTCGATTCACGACTGTCACGCTTCTCTGGATCATCCTTTGGTTCGACTTTTTTTTTACGGAGCTGAGCGACCAAAATTGGCCGGGATATTCCGCGCTGAGCCCGATGCTGAGCGAGAAATGTTACGCGGACGAATTTTTTTTTTTTCGTCAGCCATCGTCTGATAAACGGAAAATGATAAATCGCATTTTCGATCGTCGAGTCGAGTTTTTGCAGCAGTTTTATGGAGAGGAAGAAAAAATTGCGATTCTTTGGTCAGCGCCGGGCTCAGCACGGGAATATCGCGGCTAATTTTCGTCCCGGAAAGTCGGGGAAAAAAGCGTTTTTCTCGGATCGATACGACCTATGGGATGACCGGAGGAATCCTAATAATTGTAAATCACCTTGCACGTGTATAGTTTGGGTTTGTTTTTGTTTGGGTTCGTTTGGGTTTGCTTGGGTTGGTTTGGACCTATACGCTGACCGAATGAATCCTAATAATTATAAATCACCTCGCACGTGTATAGTTTAGGTTTGTTTTTGTTTGGGTTTGTTTGTTTGGAACCTGGAATCCTAATAATTTTAAATCACCTCGCACGTGTATAGTTTAGGTTTGTTTTTGTTTGGGTTTGTTTGTTTGGAACCTGGAATCCTAATAATTTTAAATTACCTCGCACGTGTATAGTTTGGGTTTGTTTTTGTTTCGGTTCGTTTGGGTTCGTTTGGGTTTTGTTTAGATTTGTTTGGGTACAGACAAGTGAAGGTACACACAGGTATACGTATACTCGAAAAACAGGGCACGGATGAAGGGCGCCCGTACTCGAGATTCGCAAACCTCAGCCCTGCATCTGTGCAGAGATAACACTCGAGGGAAGTGGTCACGTATTTTATTGCCACGCTTATATTGCCACGTCGAGGTAGTAAGTAATTTGAAATTGCGAGAATTCGTCCTCCCTCCCATTCTTTGTCTCGTTGTTTTCTCTCTCTCTCTCTTTCTCCCTGGGAAGATGGGAAAGACTCGAGAGAGAAGGAGATAGCAGATGGCGTTTCAATCGATGCATAGGAGGGAGAAGGCGAATGTAAGACGAGTCTATTCCCTCGCTCTTCACGATGACGAGGCTCTTTTGCACGTTGCATGGAAGGCACGAGAGTAACGGTGGAAAGAGAGAGGAGTGAGAGAGAGAGAAAGAGAGAAAGCGAAGGCTGCGACTAGCGTGCACAGTAATGACAGAACGAGCCGCTCATGGATTTCTCTTCGCTTCGTCCTTTTTTCTCTTGGGGCTCCCCAGCCGACGCAAACTTTTCCAATACGCTCCGTATATCCTTGACGTTCAAAAAAAAAAAAATCTCCCGTGCATGCATATTTCCTTGAGATTCCTCTCGATTGCTGAACGTTGCATTCGCGAGATGAATAAAAATGAGTCTTCTTGCAGCTTTTCCACGGTTTCCCTGTTCCCTCGTGACGGCCCTCGGAAATATTAAAGAAAAGAAAAAGTCGTTGCTTTTCCAACAATATTCATCGTCGCCAAGTGTCGACGAACGAGAAAATCCCGGAAGCCCGAAAAAAGAGCGTTCCTGAAGAAAGGGCAGACGCGTGGAAAAAATGGCCAAACCCGTACGGAAGTTTACAGAGATATCTCGTAGTCGCAGCGTACCGAACCCGAAGGAGAGAAAAACGAAATGATCTCCCGCTACTTGTGTTACGTATTCGCGAAAGATACACAGGAGAAAGAAATATGCTCGTGTTTTTCGCGTATGAGTCGTTTTTACTTTTTAACCTACAATAGTCTGTCCTTCGTCTTATTATGGAATCTCGTTGGAGTATTGATATTTACGGTTTTTTTTAATTCATTTCGAATAAACGTCCATATTTTCTTAGCTATTAATATTATGTAATTTTTCATTTTCTCTAATCAGCATATTTTAAACGCTTTTTTTTCCGTAGAATGCCGTGACGTTAAAAAAGAATTTTTATTAGCCGGAAGGGAAACTTTAATTAGTCTTAATGAAAACACAGAAGCAAATTTTTTTTTAATCCCACAGAAATCACAATTATGTGTAGTTCAAAAACCAAAAAAAGGAAAAACGTCATTTTGTTGTAGGTTAAAAAGAAGAACGACCCATAAGGCGACTTGGTGTTTCAATATCTATACGTAAACGGGTGTAAGATTTTCGCTCCATCGCTCATCTGTTTGGAGTGGAATGAGAAAAAGCGAGAGAGAGAGAGAGAGAGAGAGAGAGAGAGAGAGAGAGAGAGAGAGAGAGAGAGAGAGAGATAGCTAGAGACTTTAATACTATTACGCCGGGAAGAAGAGTCGGAACTTGATTCGGATCACGTGTATACGCAAGGGAGGTGCGAGTTTTGCGCTCGGCTAACCTCGGAAAGAGAAAAGTATCGAGAGGAGATGAAGAACATCAGCTTATGTGTATCCTTGAAGCTCCTGGTGACTTACGGTGACGTACTTTCCGGTTGTCCCCAGAATTGGCTTCTAAGTACCTGACGAGCTGAGGTACGCAAACGATTTTAAACTCGTTGCTGAAACACATTTTGTTAATCCGCAATGGAGTAGTTGCGTTATTCGCTGCTTTCGAAACTTCATTCCAGGAGAAAGATCGATCGTGATTTTCCAGTTACCTTACTTGAAATACAACGAGAATGATGTTTTTTTTTTCCCTCTAAGATACCTGACCCATGTAAGGCCTATCTCATTTATTTTTAAGTACAAATAAAACTATGAATGTTGAAATAAAACAAAAGGGTTTATTTAATCATTTATTCAATAATCAACGTATTAATAATGATTTTGGTTCATACATAATGTTCACTATCAACTATGAGCTTTTTTTTTAAAAAACAGCGACTTCCGGAACTCATTCAGATAATTAGGTTGAAGTTCGCAACGTTGCGACACAACGAAAATAATAATTTTTTCATTTCTCTATTTTTTTTTCACTGTAATCGTAATTTAAATACTTCAATAATTATACAAATCTTTATTGTGATAAATTAGAATTCAATCATGAATTAAATTTCTATATAACCCAAACAAACCCAACCAACCCCAAACCCACAAATAGAAATTAAATAGGAATTAAAAAAATGAGAAAAGAAATTTCGTTGCGTCGCAACGATGCGAACTTCAAGTCCATTTCAGAACACTGTTTCTTAATAAGGCGATAGCCGTTCTAACCTCGTGCAAAAAAAAAAATACATATATATATAATCTTCAATTTTTAATTAAAATTTTGATAACATGTATAGTTCTGATAAATCACTACATATAATTAGAATAAAGATTCACCAAGTAATATTGATAACATTTTTTATTTTCCGAAAATTTGTTTGGGTTTACCAAAGCGCGGCGACTGCTATGGCAATTGTGGCCATTCAAAGTTATCCACTCGACGATGAGAGCTCAATCCGTTTGATTCTGTATGTTTGGATATTTAAAACGTGGGCTTTTAGGCACTGGGCACATGGGTCAGATACCATGGATTTGAAATTCGCAACGTTGCGACGCAATGAATTTCTTTCCTCATTTTTTTATTTCCTCACATCGATTATTTGACAAAATATGTTTTTTCAGATTCGAATTTAACGTTAACACAATAAAGATTTGTATAATTATTGAGCTATTTTACTAACGATTTCAGCGAAAAAAAAAAATAGAGAATTTAAAAAATGACGATTTTCGTTGCGTCGCAACGTTGCGAACTTCAATCTTCATCAGATACCTTCGATTTCTACTCGATTCGGATCCTCGTAGCGCTACGAAATCGCATTCCACGGGTAGTTTACAAAAGGAATCTTTCATACATTCACTTCCCGATTGCAAACTTAAAGGCAATCAGCACTTTTTGTACTTTTATCCCTGATCATTGATTCCGACTTAGAACTTGATCCAAGGGGTCGAAAGGACATGGTCCATCTCTGATTCGGCCGAATCAGTCGATTACGCAGGTTGTGTTCTCTTTCCATTGCAGGCGTCAAAGATTAAACGCAGGTTTCGCCTCTGTTTTGATAATCACATTTTTATCGGTTATGACTGAGATAACGGTAGAGCAGTGGTTAAAAAAGGTCGGATGAACGTAGAATCGTACAGCAACGGATTTATCATCCGGTACAGAGCGAGACTATTTTTCTCCTCGTCTTTCAAGCTCCGTACGGAATCTTCCCTGCTGCGATGGTACTTTCCTCCAACCCTTGAACGCATTCATTCCGGTATTCTCTCTCGTCCCTTTTTTTTCTGATATAACAGCAAACCCCCCCTTTCGGTGTGGTTGCGTATACACGGAGCTTTTATATCGCGTGTCTTTTCACGAGAGCCCTTTATTTCGCGAACGTTTATACGTCGGGAGATTTTTCAAGACTGACGCGTGTTTCGACGCCCTCTCCACGAGGGCGAAAGCACGGCACCGAGAAAATCCCGTGAAATATCTGACGGAACTTTTCACACAAAAGATAATAAATAAAAAAACGTGCCGGAGATGGAACGATGGCTGAATGAGACAATGACAATTTTGTCATGCTTCGTAGGGCTCGATCGCTTTCCCTCGTCTCTTCAACGTTGTACGTACAAACGCGCCTCTTACTCTTCCTCCAATAAAAAAAAGGCTTTGCGCGTCACGCGTCGACCGAACATACCCAAACGAACCAATTTTTGAACACCGTTTTATCCTGGTTCCTCTTAATTTTCATCCTGAACAGCGATAATAAATACCGAAAAGTGGGGATACTTGGACACCTTTTTTCGACATTTTTTGGCATTGAATGTAAAGAAATAAAGTTGGGGTAACAGAATCGTGTCTATTGTAATGAGGTTGACGTTCGCAACGTTGCGAGGCAACGAAAATAATTTTTTTTTAATTTTTCTATTCCTTTTTCAATATAATCGTAATTAAAATACCTCAATAATTATACAAATTTTTATTGCGATAACATAGAATTCAAATAGAAAAAAATCAATATCGCCAAATAATAGATTTGAGGAAATAAAAAAATGAGAAAATAAATTTCGTTGCGTCGCAACGATGCGAACTTCAAGTCCATCTATTGATGAGATTGAAGTTCGCAACGTTGCGGCGCAAAGAAATGCTTATTTTTCCATTACTCTATATTTTTTTTACCGATATCGCAAGCAAGATACCTCAATAATTGTTCAAATCTTTATTGTGATAATCTATCATTTGAATCTGAACAAAAAGACTTCGCAAAATAATGGAACTAAGGGAATCAAAAAATGAGAAAAAAAATATCATTGTATTGCAACGATGCGAACTTCAAGCTCGTTCTATTTTACCACATGAAAATTGGAAAACACGATAAATAATGTAACCAAATCTGTTCAAATAATTAATATTATATAATTATTATACAATATAAATTGCTTATTATAAACCATTTATTTATTCTTCCAAGCATCTTCTGTACTAAACCATGTCGAGGCACTTTGAAAGTTTATGCGTTTTAAGTTTTTCATGTTATCTTGTTTGTTTGGGTTTTGAACCTAGAATTTTTCTTTTTATACGTTCGCACCATTTCTGAACCCCAACTACACGAAGCAACAAGAACCAAACACAAAATAAACAAAATATAAGTTCACCAGACTTTTGTATCATAGTTTATAACACGAATGAAAATTACGATATTAATCCAATTAAAAAAAAAAGAAATCTGTTAAAACCACAAAACTGAAATGAAAGAGGAAATCACCGTTTTTTTTTTTGAAAGAGAAGAAAGTGCCATAGTCCTGAGCGAGCCTGTAGATTGCGCGGGCGGTTGTCCGGTGGACGGTTTCGACGCGCGCGCGCGGCGACACATGGACAATCACCGATGAGACGAGGTCACTGATGGAATTGCGAGGGTATTCGTGCCACTGGAGTAATCGATAAAGGTTTACTCGCGTTCCCGACTACGCGTAAAATAACACGCTACCGATTCTCGCAGCGCGTAAATTACAAATCCCGATCGTAACTTCCTTGCGAGATTATAGCTACTTTCGCTCACTCTCGCGTATACACGGATCGCTCTTCTGCCCCCTTGCGTTGCCAGTCGATTGATTTCCGCTGTTTGCGGATGTACTGGGTTTCGTTATTTACGCAAGGGAAAAAGTCCCCTGAGCAAACGGTTTTCGAATCCTCGACGTCGAGAACAAAAATCCTCGATGTATTTATATATATATACATATATACAGGGTGTGGCGTAAATAGTGGTCCACTGTTGAGGATTCAATTTACTAGATAGTTGACTATAACGTATCATAATTTTAACGATTTTTATCCAAATTTATTTTTATTTTTTTGACGAATTTATAATCTTTTGTTACAATTTTGACTGTATTTTCAACAATAACCATTATTTTTTAATTTTTATTTCTGTTTTATGCTGTTGAATAATAGAGCAATAGTTGAAAATGGGTGGGTAGTAAATAAAATACAATCCATGAAAAACAATAATTTTTCACCACACTTTTTTTTTGAAAACCTTGGATAAAAATGTTCAATATAATAATATGCTATAGTTTACTATGTGGTTATACGTGTTATAATTTTAACCAATTTTATTCAAAAATTTTTTGTCAAATTTGGAAACTTTTCTTACAAATTTAGCTGTATTTTCAACAATAGCTCGTATTTTTTTCATTTTTATTTTTGTTTCATGCTGCTGAATAATAGAGCAATCGTGAAAAATAAGTGCAAAGTAAATAAAATACAACCCATAAAAAACAATTATTTTTCACGACATTTTTTTTTTTGGAAACCCTTGGATAAAAATGGTTACAATTATAATATGATAGTTTATGATATAAACTATCTGATATATCGAATCCGTATTGGTGGACCACTATTTACGCCACACCCTGTATATTCAAGAACGAGTATACCGTGAGCTTGTTTCAATATCGACAAAACGAGCCTTCCTTCGCGCAGCATTTCCGAACGTTCGTGTGTTAGTTGTATACGATCGACGTAACAATGGAACGTCCCTCATTTTTCAAAGTCAACTTTTTTTTTACCCCGGTATCCTAGTTTTATTCACTTTATTTCGGGATATTCGTATTAGCTACATTGGGAAAACGAGATTTAATATTTGAGCCGTCTCTGAAAGGAAATTAGAAGGTACGCATTGTAATTTTTAGAAAAGCGAATGTGTTTCTTATACGGACACTTTTTTTCAATATTATAACACGTGACCCATATGTAAGGCCCACCTTATTTGTTTTCAAGTATTAAAAGAAAACTATAAATGTTGGAATAAATAAAAATGTGTATTTAATGATTTATTCAATAGTCAACGTATTAATAATAATTTTGGTTCCGAAAACAATGTTCACTATTAACTAAAAGCTTTTTCAAAAAAGCGTCTTCTGGGCCTTTTTCACACTACTGTTTCTTAATAAGGCCATACCTGTTGTAACTCCGTACCAAAAAATGTAAAAAATATAAAATCTTCAATTTTAAACTTGAATTTTCCTACAACATGTATTGTTTACGAAAATTTTTGCACGTCGAAATTCAATGAGATTGAAGCTCGCAACGTTGCGGTGCAACGGAAATGATTATTTTTCAATTTCTCTATTTATGTTGACCGATATCGTAAGCAAGATACCTCAATTATTTTTCGAATTTTCCATAAGTCACGAACTTTACATGAGTCAGGTACCTTACTTTTGTTCGAAGTACTAGAAAAAATGAGTTTCAACTTTTTTTTTTTTGGAAGAAGGTACTTTTTTCAAGAACCGCTGTCGTAACATTTTGCGGGCCACGTCGGTCGAGGAGAGGACAAAACAAGAAGACTTGGATTCCCGTCCGGTCTACTTGTTTTTCCGTCCACGCGTCAGGCAAAAACTACTCGACGAATTTCATTAAAACTTGGCACAGCTGTAGCTCGTGGACAGGACCAACATGCAGGATCATTTTTATCCCGATCAGTTACAGAATTTAAGTTCAGAATTTAAGTTCCCAATGTTTTTTCGAGGCGTCTCATATTGGTTAGGTTTGAAGTTTGCATCGTTGGCATGCAGCGATATGTTCTTTTTTGCTTCCTTTTCATTTTCACATTCCCACTATTGCTATGAAAACTTGTATTTTCCAAATTAATCATAAATCGTCCAACAAGAATTTTGAAAAAACTATTAGTGACTTTCGAAGAGAACATTTCCCAAGAACGTTTGAAAAATAAAAAAACGAAATTTCCGTTTTTCGTTTTCTGGTGATACGCGAGATAGAACTCTATTTCTTTTTCAATATAATCGTAATTAAAATACCTCAATAATTATACAAATCTTTATTGTGATAACATAGAATTCAAATAGAAAAAAAAATATATTGCCAAATAATAGATTTGAAGAAATAAAAAAATGAGAAAATAAATTTCGTTGCGTCGCAACGATGCGAACTTCAAGTCCGTACGAAACAACGATATCCGCAGGTGTCATAATAAGCGGTTTACGCGGCGTGCCATCGTTCAACAAACATCGGATTAATGAGCAAACTTGTCGAAAGCAATTATCCGTTCAAATTCAAAGCCACAATTGCTTCGACCGTTCAAACCACGGACTTTAGCTCCAACCTTGCTCTGACCGCTCCTTTTCAATCATACCGTATCGCGCCACCGACAAAAATAACATTCGTACGCACGCAATTGCCGATCCTTCCTTTTTTTTTTCCTCCGGCGTTTAAACATCAAGCGGGAGTCCCCTCTCGATATTCGAACTATCACTACCGTCACGTATTAAAGAGCGATTTTACGAGGTACAAAACTACCGCGTACGCGTATCGAATTTCGAAGCTCGACGATTGAAATGTACCAGTATCTGCGGGACATATATATCGTATAAATCACGCGAGGATTCGCGTTAACGCGATTCCTCGTCCCGTTCACGTTCACCACGGTCGGAGTTCTCGACCCCATTCTCGCGCACATACAAACAATACAAACGTACGTTCATGGTTGTGTGCCTTCGCACAAATGTATATGGGACATTCCATGCCGATTCGACCTGGTTTTGACTCCCGATTTTTTATGTTATTGTACCATCTTTGAAAGGCACTCGAGAATTTTTTCAGATTTTTTCGGTACGATTTGGCTTGACAATATTTTTTATAGAAAAATTTCCGTCCAAATTTAAAAATCGGACAAAATCACGAAAATCCTGTGTCACGTATCAAATACTGTGAGCGTTGAGAAATAGTGGGCGCGTGTTTCGTTTCGCCATCAACGCGCTTTTATCAAAAAAAAAATTTTTTTTTAATGAAAGTGGCAAAATGAAAAAAGGTAGAGCAAAAAAATCACGTAACCTTATGTAGAATTGACCAGAATATTCTCTGGTTTTATTTTAGAAGGTTCGTGTATTGTGGACTTGGGATTCTATTAAAACAATTTTGTTTGCATTTGAATTTGCGAAAAAAGCGCTTTGTCGGCTAAACGAAACATGCCTCCACTTTTCATCAACACTCACTGTGTTTGATATGTGAGACCGGATTTTCGTGATTTTTTTCTGATTTTTTAATTTGGGCGTGAATTTTTTTGTTTTAAAAAAATATTGTGAAGTCAAATCGTTCCGAAAAAATTTGAAAAAATTCTCGAGTGCCTTTCAGAGATAGTAGAATGATATAAAAAATCGCGGGTCAAATCGGAGAGGTGACGTGTCAAACCCAGGTCGAATCGACATGGAATGCCCCATATATATATATATATATATATATATATATATAGCGTCCGCAATGATTTAGTTTGCGCCGAAATGCAATCGTGACGAAATAATACTACCGTTACAGGAATTCTCTGTACAGACGAATACACACAGGCGTTTGGGTGTGGGTTATTCGACGAGATACATTATTACAGCGGTGCCCAACTCGAACATTACGGTACTCCTGTGTTACCGCATTTATCTACATTACCCGGGATACATGACCCGTCAACGTATATATCATCGGTGCTGCGCGACGATGATATCACTCGATGTCACTCGGCCTATCATAACATTCGTTGTATCGTTTGCTCTCTCCTCTCTTTTTTTTCTCTCTCTCTCTCTCTCTTTTCTTTCGTTTTTTTTTCAATTCAGTCAATTACGGTTATTAGCTCGTTGTAATCCTCGTATTTCTTCATTAGCCCATTTTTATTTCGTCGCTCGGATTTATTTCGATGCAGCCTCTCGTTTGTGGGTTACCTTTTATTGCAGAAATCGTTGCGAAGGTAGGAATACGACTGATTTGGCTTTTGTGTTAAATATTGTTGTTTTTTTTTGTTTGGCGTCAAAGTTTTGCTCGATGGATGAGAGTCGTCGAATCCAATGATCGATCTCTGTCGTAACGACCTACCGCAAGAAATACAACATTACCAAAAATACTCGCTCGTCCCGTCGTGGCCAGCGTGAGAATGGAATAGGATACGCGAGAGGCTAAAATTGTCCACGACACGTTCGCAACTTCCATTTTTTGACACAGCTAATTGTGTCTTAATGAATGGTCAGTGAATCATCTTCTGCGGTTAATCAAATAGCGAGGTAAAATTCGAAAATGTTAACTCTCTCTAGGGCAATATACAGAGTGTCCCACGTAAGAATGTCAAGTTAAATGGGGAGTTGGGTGTGAAATTCTGAGTCGATTGATATAAGCATGTATGGTTCCTGGATCAACCCCTGAATGGTTATTAAAATCCACCATTTAATTCGCCTTGAACTCTCCATTTCTAGGGAACAAAGTCGAACAAATATTCTAGAAAGGTTTTTCGCATTTTCCCAGTCTAATTTTGTACTTTCGCCAAAAACTCGGGCATATTCGTAATCAGCGGAAAATTTCCGATCAAATAGATCCTTTTAAGAGTTTAAAAACGGAAAAATATATTTTTCGACTTTCCCGGCCACTTTTCCGGAATCTCAAAAATCACGAAAATTCAAAAGATCGTAGGGTGAGCTTCTTATTAGCTACGGAGATTCATTTGGTGGGTTTGGAAAAGGTTTTTGCCTAACTTAAATAATCGCGTTGGATTCGTATCGATATCTCGTATAGTTTTCCCGAAAAGTCCACTTGAAAAACCGCAAAAAAAGAGGCAAAGGGGTATGTATG
>JAPYZJ010004296.1:0-17294 GCA_030522765.1 Ophioninae sp. B BG-2022a | reverse complement strand
AGTTGAAATTCAAGGTCATTTCAAGTTGAAATTCAAGGTCATTTCAAGTTGAAATTCAAGGTCATTTCAAGTTGAAATTCAAGGTCATTTCAAGTTGAACTTCAAGGTCATTTCAAGTTGAACTTCAAGGTCATTTCAAGTTGAACTTCAAGGTAATTTCAAGTTGAAATTCAAGGTCATGTCAAATTTAACTTCAAGGTTATTTCAAGTTCAACTTTTTTTTTTCCAAATAGGAACCTCGATTTTCGAGATCGGCAATCGAAAGAGCGAAGAAATTTACCCGAACGAACCCAAACAAACGCAGCCAAACAAAACTAAACAAACCCAAAGAAAAATTCCGAAATTTCTAGTGATTTTTTTTTCGTACGTTTTTCCCCACCTTGTATATCCATAACCGCGTGTGGTAACACGGGTTTCGATTCGAGGGGTGCGCGCGCAGCATACAACTCGAACCTCCTCGTTGACCCCATGATTAATGAATTTAGGTTGCTCGCCTCGACAATCCTCGTGCCTCTAACTCTTCGTACACGTACGAGCTCCGATACGAATTTACCTCACGATCGTACATATCCTCTGAGCTTATAAACATTCGGATATCCGTTAACCCCTGTGCTCGCTTGCAAAATTGATTTTTATTCTTTTTTTTTGTTGTTTTTTTTCCCTCGATTTTACGTACCTGTCGCAGCCTGTTTGTTTGGGTTTGTTTCGTTCAATTTACGTGGACGATTTTCTTCGTCCTCTCAATAGTGATAAGCGAGCTGGTTGCGTCGATCGAAATTTCCTTCAATTTACATATCGGATACGATCGGTGTATCGAAAGAGTATTGAAAAGTCCAAAATTGCATTTCATGGGAATTTTGGGGGCAGGGGGTGACTGCGAAATACTCGTTTGGGTTTGCTCGAATTTTGAATCGAGACTGGACGAGTTACGGTTTTCAGGGATAAAATGAATATACGAGAAGTAAAAAAAAACGTGAAGAAAGTGACAAATAATAATATAAATTAAGTTTTTAAAAATTGATTAAAAAATCATCTTAAAAGTATTGCTTGTTTTACCTGAACAATAAAAAACTAATTTATCTAATTTTTCAAATTGCTTCAAGGGATGATTTTATTATATATTTAATAATAATTATTTTTTTATAATATATAAAATAATTATTTCCTCTTTTATAATTTACAAATTAATTATTAAATATTTTACCACAAAATTGTTAAAATAAAATATAACTATAAACTATACTATAAAATATAACTATAATAAAATATAAACTATAAAATTTCACTATCATAACAAACTTTTAATTTATAAAATAGTAAAAGAAAACCCTACAAAATAATTGACCTATTAATTCTGCGCAAGTTATTGATAAAATTATTAATTAAATTAATTAAACTACTAATTCAATTAATAAAATCTTATTAATTTTTAATATCCATTCAGGAACTACCTTAAGGGGTTTTCTCAACCAATAAAATAAAATAAACTTTATTCCTCCTGCTCCCCTTCCTCTCTTTATCGCTCATCGGTCGGGGAAGCACCAACCCACGTATGACAACGGGAAAGCGGTGGCGAAATTACAGAGGCCATCGAGGTAGCGGTGAGCGAGAGCTGTTCTCGCCTAATATCCCACGGGTACATACACGACCCGTAACCGATCTCCGCGGTTCACCCGCGCTCCTGTCACGACCACCCCCCCCCCCCTCCCATCACCCCCCTTTCACCCGAACTCCTCTTTCTCTCCCGGCATGAATAATTTCGTCGACCTTTCCTAATCCCGAGAGATTCGAATCAAACCACCCCCAGACCTGCCTGGGGGGTGGGAGGGGGGTCTGTCGGCGCCTGAACGTTTTCCGGCCTCGTTCGATCCTCTTTAGACGACTTTTATCGGCTTGATCTTAGCTTCGAGAAGAATCGAAGAAAAAGACGAAAAATAATAATAACACTTATTATTATTATTATTATTATTATATTAATATTATTATATTATTATTATTATTATATTATTATATTTATATTTATATTATTATATTATTATTATTATATTATATTATAATAATATTAAAAATTAAAAATAATAAACCAAGAGACAAAGATTATTATTATTATTTTTATTAATTATTATTGTGAAAGGAATGTGAAAAAAAAATCATAATAATAATGATGATGATGCTATACGTGCCCTCCCCGTGAATTTTCGACACGTACTGACATCAGTTGAACCCGCTGGAAATGATGGAGTTTGGATTTCACTAAACGCTGGAGAAACGCGAATAATGAAACTTTGAACGATCGTGGTCGTGCTTGGGTCGGGGTTCATCGGGGTATCGGTTTTCTTTGGCATTAAGGACGGACGTGGACGTTGTGGAATTTATGAAACTCGTGAAAAAAGGATGGATGTCAGTAGATAGGAAAATTTATTTCTAGGGACGAATTTGGATTGTTGATTTTGGGATAAAAATTGTGTCAAACATTGGAAGGTCTTTCAATCAAACAAACTCAAAAAAAATTTCCCAAAATTTCACCCATTTCCCTTCCAAACTTTATCAAACTTCTTCCAGGTGAAAAAAACCAAAAAAAAAATTTCAAAAACCAATTACAAAATTGCATACGAACAGATATCTCGAACCACAGCTCAATCTCGAATCGTGATTTGAATCCTCTTCAGGCTACTCACCTGCAATCAGAAAACAAAAGAAAAAAAAACTTCAAATCAGCAAATAGTGAAAAAAGAACAGTACAGGTATACTTTCGTTGGTGAGTTATGGGAAGGCGTTCGTGTTCCGGAAATAGGGGTTACCTGTACGTTATCACGATAAATAATTGATGGACTGGACTGGCTCGTCACTGGCGACTGCTCGGACTCATCTTCTTGCCCAGACAGGGATCGATACTTTTGAAAGCTCCCCTCCTCCTCCCCAACCCTCTTCTTCGTCCCCTCCCCCTGACCAAGACGAAGGCGTTGGAAATACGCGTAAATTATTCGCGCGCCAGGTGTCCAAATGATAGACAAGTCGGAAGGGGGAAAAGACGAGGGGGAGGGGGAGGGAAATGTTGGTTGAAAAGAGGGGAGGGGGGTAGGAGGAAAGTGCTGTCGTTCGGTTGTTACCCTCGAGCCACAAGGATACAAAGACAGAAATGTATTTCTAGTAATTTCCTATTCCCCCTCCTACATTTTTTCTTGGTGGGGGGTGGATGAGGAGGAGAGGGGGAGGGGGGCTCTCCTTCTATTTTCTACTCGCACACAACGAAGCACCCTCTTTCGGACCCCTGCTTTTCTTCGCTACCAACATCGTCAGCTGTTCACCTTTTTTTTTTTTTTTTTTTTTTTTTTCTTGGGGAAAGAGCTCTCGATATTGTTGATTTAATAGAGAGACATTGAGACATCGAGGCAGACTTTGAAGTTGTGAAGAATTTTTTAATTTTGTTGGTAGGAAATAGGGAAATAGTGAGGGAAATTGAATTTACCTTGAATTAGAAATTGTGGAGGGATTGTGGAGGAGTTTTTTGTTTTTTGGTTTTTTTGGGAAGGTTTTTATTTATTGGTTAATTGGTGGAAGAATGTGGAGTGTTTTGGTAGGGGAAATACGAAAGCTGGGCGATGGAGGGAAAATGTTTTATTTTGGAGGGAAATGTAATTGATAATAGTGAACGTAATTTGGGTAGAAATTGATAAAGAAATGGAAAAAAATCGGCGTTTTAGTAAAATTTGACTCGTAAGGAAATAAGTGGTGCAAGTCGATTTAAGGTTATCGATGTGATTTAATGAATCAATAGAAAGTATTTTTTAAATTAATGAATAGAATGTATTTTATTGAAAATTAATTAATAAAATTTAATCATTTTAATTGGTTGATAAAAATTGTTTATTTCAATTTGATAGTTTCGTCGATTAAATTTCAATCGTCTCAATTAATTTAATTGAATGAAATTAATTAATCGATTTACGCAAAAACAAAAATGTACAAGTTTATGTGGCTTTTATTAATATACATTTTTTAATAAATAAATATAAAAATATTAAAACAATTATAAATAATAGCAAAAATAATAAACTTGAAACTACGTTGTAAATAATAATTGTAGCTGTAAATTAGTTACAAAAGTAAAAACTAGCTTATAAAAAATAATATAAATAAAAACATTATCGAAAACTTTAAATTAGCTTTTAAATTTTCATGGGCTGAACGATAAATCGTGGAGAATCGTGAAATGCATTTCAGCGTGTACCATTCCATTTGCAACTTGATCGAAATAATTCGGCTCGGATAGGGAAGGTTTTGGTTATTTTGTGAGCGGTGACTGTTTCGCGTCCTCGTTTCGAGAATCAGGGGTACAATGCGACGAACGCGAGACTTAATCTCATCGATATAGGTGACTCTATCGCTCGGGCTAATCGGCAAAGTTCCTCCTGGAAATCCTCGGAATTACGGGGCTACGTCTCCTATCTCTCACCACCGATTTACCCCGATTTCTCTACCCTTAATCCTCCTCGCCTTATCCTTGCATAGATAACCCGAGTCAACTGTTTTCCTGCACCGGCTAATATCGGGGTAATTTCATTAGCCTCCCGATAACGGCGAGTTGACTCGAGACGTTGTCTCCAACCGATCCTCTTGAATTATTGATTCTCCGATCGTTACCAACCGTCGATAATTATTTTTTCAATCCGAATTCATCCCTAATTCATCGAAATTGCATTTGCATTTGGCTTATTATTATTCAGTCTCGAAAATATTATTAATTGTTATCTATTTTTTTTTTTAATAAAAAAAAAGTCCAGAATTTATTTTTGAAAATCAAACTCTTTTATCGGAGAAAATGAAAGAAAAAACATAAAATTTAAAAAATCAGGCTTTTATTCCCCCTACCCCTTTGGATTTTAATTATTTCTGCTTGATAAAATTGATTTATTATTTATTTTTCAATTTTTTTAAATTTTCCTAATTGGAGAGTGGTTTTTATTTTTTTAATTTTACTTTGTATTTTACCTATAGAAGAGTGATTTTTTTATTTTGTCTTTATTTTTTCGTCAACGAAAAGTTATTTCAATAATTTTTTATATTTTTTTGTAGTGTTTTTACTGGATTCTTTAATTATAAATGAACCATGTATTTTTATATAAGCGTATATAGTGGAATTATAAAATATAAATAAAATTAAAATTAAAATGAAAAAATGAAATAAAAATAAATACATTTAAAAATATATAATAATACATTTAACACAAAATAATACATTTAAAAATACATTTAAAAAATAGATAATAAAATACATAATAAAATAAAAAAAATGAATTACAATAATTAATAAAAACTCATGATGCGATGATTTTCAGAAAGATTAATCTCCAATGTTCGATCAACTGAAACAAGTTTTTGTTACAGGTCAGTTGAACGATGCCTTTTTTCCGTGGATCTTCTTTTGTCTCGGGCAACTAATTAGCATCAATTTCCATGGAAAGCAGGTGGCTCAATATCGGAACGGTTGAACGAGCAAGTGAGGATTTCTCGTCTTTTATTCCAGGACGTTCCGGTCCTCCTTGAAGCCTTAAAACCTCGGAAAATTCGTGACGGCGTGGACCTTCGGACCTAGTGGAACCTGGTGAAGTTTTCTTCGAGTAACACGTATATTGGATATCCTAGGTAACTTTTCTTTGCCACTTTCTTAGAATGGAGGTCAAGTATCTCCGAATGTAAATGGAACGAGAAGATTTAAACGTAATGCTCCACGAAGCTCAGTGAGCACTTGGCTCCCCCAGGAGTTCTTGGACGACGTCTTTTTCAGCCTCTAGAAATCCTTGAAGATTTTTTCCACGACCATTCGTGAATTTTCTCGAGACAAAAACATAGCGGACTCGAAAGCGTTCGAGGAAGCTTTACAGGGGTTGGTGCGTCCTCAAGAAAGTGGCCAACTGTCTTAAACCGTGTTCAACTCGTTGACGACTCAGCCCACTGAGAAAGTTACAAATTGGACTAGCCACCCTCAGAGACACCCGACGATTAAAGATCTTCGAGTGGACCCACTTCACTTTTGGATTCCACTGTTTGTTTTTTCTTTTTTTTTGTCCAGGCTTCTTCAGCAGGCACTTGTTGATAGTACCGTCGAGTTCCAGTCAACGGAGTTTCGCATCAATTTGCCGGTCGCACTTTTGGAAAACTACTTGGGAGAATTAGTGGAATCTGGAGTGGATTGAGCGACTTGGGTTGGACGAACATCGTCTGGGCAACATTATTTGGGTATGAGCATTAGGAATCATCATTTGACGAAGGTTATCTTGGGATCGTTATTAGAAGTCATCATCTAACGAAAGTTATTTTGGAAATCATCAACTTATGAAGATTGTTTAGGAATCATCATCTGGAATCATCATTTGATGAAGAATATTTGGAAATCATCAACGGGAATCATCATGAAGAATCATCATCTGATGACGATTATTTGGAAATCATCACCAGGAATCATCATCTGACTAAGATTATTTTGGAACCATCGTCTCATGAAGATTAGTTGGAAATCGTAATAAAAAATCATAATCTGATGAAGATTACTTGAAAATCGTCATCAGAAATCATCATCTAATGAAGATTAGTTGAAAGTCGCCATCAGAAATCATCATCTAATGAAGATTAGTGGAAAATCGTAATCAGCAATCATCATCTGATGAAGATTACTTGAAAATCGTCATCAGAAATCATCATCTGATAAAGATTAGTCGGAAATCGTCATTAGGCATCAACATGTGATGAAGATTACTTGAAAATCGTCATCAGAAATCATCATCTTATGAAGATTAATTGAAAATCGTCATCAGAAATCATCATCTGATGAAGATTACTTGAAAATCGTCATCAGAAATCATCATCTCATGACGATTACTTGAAAATTGTCATCAGAAATCATCATTTCATGACGATTACTTGAAAATCGTCGTCAAAAATCATCATCTGATGAAGATTACTTGAAAATCGTCATCAGAAATCATCATCTGCTAAAGATTACTTGAAAATCATCATCAGGACTCCTCATCTGGCGACGATTATTAATAAATCACGATCCGACTCAGATCGAATAATCAAAAAACATCATCAGCACAAGGGTTCGTTTCCTACTTGAAGACCCAAACGACCCTTTAGCCCGAATGGACCCCTCCTCTTTGGGAGTCGATAAAATGGCGTTCGCCAAGTCTCTTCCTCCTGATGGCGATACTTGGTAGCAAATGAGGGCACCCCCTAGTGAAGACTCATGGATCCCAGTGAGCTCCAGGGCGAACGTCATTAGCCGCGGTCGAGACGCCTTCACTGTTTACACTCTAAATACGAGAGGGTGCCATTTGCATCGCTTTACATAACCGATGTTTTTAAAATAAAGCGTTCCAGGGGTGAATCCGGATCGTGGCTTGGAGGAGGGTGGAAAGGGGTGGAAAAGGGTGGAAAGGGGTCGGGAGGGGTTGGAGGGTAGGTTTGGGGACCGGCTGAAGAAACGACGCTAAACGAGAAGCGATGTACACTGGAGAAAGAGATTCCTGGAGTGAGGCCGTCAAGCCGAAAATACGAGGATGAAGGAACCGGAATACCAGCTCTCGTTCTCGAGTAGACTCTTCTCGTTATCAAGCTGTTTACAGGGAATGATTATTGTTTACTCGAGGCAGGAGTGGAACGGAAAAGGGATTCGACGAAGGGAGAGGGGCTGGAGAGAAACAAGGAGGGGGGGGGGGAGAGTCGAGAATCAAAAGCTGATGACGTTACATCCTGTCCAAAGCAGCCCTGGAAAGGATCCGTGTTATCAGGGGTTTCGGAGGGTGTTGACCTTGAGAAAGGTCAACAGCGTTTTCGGTTTTAATCCTGAAAAATCGCACTCCAGAGGATGATTCTGTACCAAATGGAATGGTAAGTGGTAATTGCTGATGCAACTGGGATATCCAAAGGGCTTCTGGAGAATCATGGAATTCGGAAGTACTGGAGAACCCTGGAATTCAGAAGTACTGGAGAATCCTGGAATTCGGAAGTACTGGATAATCCTGGAATTCGGAAGTACTGGAGAATCCTGGAATTCCTTAGTTTTGGAAAATATCTTTGAGTTGGGGATCCTGGAAAAGCCTGGAAGTTGTCAACCATGGAGAATCGAGGGATTTCTTGATTCTGAGATATTCTATGATTTTCTTGATCCTGGAGAATCCTGGGGTTTATCGAGTCTAGAGAATCTAGGAATTCCTTGATCCTGGAGACTCCTGGAATTCCTTAATTCTAAAAAAAATCTTAAAATTCCATGATCCTGGAGAATACTAGAATTTCTCAATTCTGGAAAATCCTAGAATTTCTCAATTCTGGAAAATCCTAGAATTTCTCAATTCTGGAAAATCCTAGAATTTCTCAATTTTGGAAAATCCTAGAATTTCTCAATTTTGGAAAATCCTAGAATTTCTCGATTCTGGAAAATCCTAGAATTTCTCAATTCTGGAAAATCCTAGAATTTCTCAATTCTGGAAAATCCTAGAATTTCTCAATTCTGGAAAATTCTAGAATTTCTCAATTCTGAAAAATCCTACAATTTCTCAATTTTGGAAAATCCTAGAATTTCTCAATTCTCGAAAATCCTAGAATTTCTCAATTCTGGAAAATCCTAGAATTTCTCAATTCTGGAAAATCCTACAATTTCTCAATTCTGGAAAATTCTAGAATTTCTCAATTCTGAAAAATCCTACAATTTCTCAATTCTGGAAAATCCTAGAATTTCTCAATCCTGGAAAATCCTAGAATTCCTCAATCCTGGAAAATCCTAGAATTCCTCAATCCTGGAAAATCCTAGAATTCCTCAATCCTGGAAAATCCTAGAATTTCTCAATTCTGGAATACCTCTTAAAAAATGCAAATCGTTTCGTCTGGCCTTGAAAAGTGTTATCAAGAGTGAAATGTGACAGATTCCTGTGAATTCTGGACAAAAGGTCGTGCAAAAAATGGAAAGATAGAACCTGACGATGGATGAAGCTACAACGAGGGATGAACGGCCCGAAGGATCGAGAAGGACACGGGGATAAAGGATAGGAGGATCCGATAGCTGGTGGTTGGTTGGGGGATGAGTCGGTACCGAGGCTACGACGGTGGCTGCGGTAAGCGGAGAATCGTGTCGTGGATAAAGTGGTACCCGTCACTGTCTGTCAACATCCCCGTGTACGTATATCTTCTTATTTCCACCCTAGCCTTCCTAGGGGATCACGGTAGCTCCATTTCGTTTTTCCCTACCAACAGATGGTACACGTGATATGCGTCACTTTTTCCTGGTCCTTCAAGGCTACGCTATCCAGGAAGTGCCTTTTTAAAAATTTCCATGCAAACGATCGTTTTTCTTCTCCAGTGAAACAAACCCAAACAAACCTAAAAAAACCGAAACAAACCCAAACAAACGGAAGAAAACCTAAATAAACCCAAACAAGAACTGCTGAAGCTGGAATATTGTGAAGAGAAAGAAGTCCTGGAGAAGATCCTGGAAGTTCCATTAACGCTTTGATGATGCTCTGATCTTTAATGATGCCTGGAAACCCAAACAAACCCAAACACCGACTGCTAACTCTGGAACGTTGCGACCTGAAAGAACTCCTGGAGAAGATCCAGCTCCATCGACACTTTGATTCCACTCTAATCCTCAAACGGCTTTTCATTCCTCAGTGATAACTTTTCACAGAACGTAATAACGCAAAGTACTTTCTGATGAGGTCGTCAAAGAGACAGAAAAGTCCACTTAACATGGACGGGTCTGACTTCTCCAGGAATCAACCAGGTTGCCAGCAACGAAACCAGACTCCACTACGAATGATCCCTACAACCTGAAAAAAACCGCTGATTCGAAAAGTTTCAGCCAGCTCGTACTTTTTTCCGCAACACCAACGGATATGCATACGCAAAGAGGGGCGATGATCCCCCACTGGTTTTCTTCATCCTCCAACGTTTTTATCCTGATAGCCTCTACGGGGATGTTACCAACCCCCTGCAACAATGTTTTTCCACTTAGGAAAAGCTCTTTCTCTCCCTCTCTCGCTCCAGGAGGATAAAAAGGCAAAAGCCTCTGGAAGAGGTCCGAGGAACGCTAGAGCCCAACCAACTCTGTTCCTGATAAGGGAGATTGGTGTTTCATACTTTATAAAGCGCGAACAACCCTTCGTTCCACTTGTACAACTTTTCTTTTAACTCGGAAGAACTGATTGAAAATATTCTTTGCCGGCTATTAAAAAGTCGAGGGTTTGGGTTTTGGAAAAGAGGAGGAAATAGCTTGATGGATCGAGGAAGTTTACCACGTAAATTAAGGAATAATGACTCCGCGAATATTGTACACGTGATTCGAGTGGATGAAGAATGTAAGCTCGTCCAATTGTGGCTTCGCCTGGAGAAACTCCTGGATATATTATTTCCAGCAGTTTCCTGGAAGCACTGCTGGAAATATTTTTCCAGGATTGATAAATTCTAGTATTCTCCAGGATTGTGGAATACTAAGATTTTTTGTTCAGAATTAAGGAATTTCTTGAAACTCCAGGATCTAGGGATTTCTGGATTTTTTAGCGACCGGTAATTTTAGAAATTCTCGAGGATCAAGGAATTTTAGGATTTTCCAGCGTTGAGGAATTCCGGGATTCTGGAGAATTTCCGAATTTTATGATTCTACAGGATCCCCGAATTGCAGGATTCTACAGGATCAAGAAATTTAAAGATTTGTTCAGAATTGAAGAGTTCCAGGACGCCCCAGTATCCAGTACTGCTCAAAATATTCTTCCAACAGTTTCCAGCACTGGTGAAAATATTCTTCCAGCAGTTTCCAGCACTGCTGAAAATATTCTTCCAGCAGTTTCCAGCACTGCTGGAAATGTTCTTCCAGCAGTTTCCAGCACAGCTGCAAATGTTCTTCCAGCAGTTTCCAGCACAGCTGCAAATATTCTTCTAGCAGTTTCCAGCACTGCTCGAAATAATCTTCCAGCATTTTCCAGCACTGCTCAAAATAATCTTCCAGCATTTTCAAGGACTGCTGGAAATATTCTTCCAGCAGTTGCCAGCACTGCTCGATATAATCTTCCAGCATTTTCAAGGACTGCTGGAAATATTCTTCCAGCATTTTCCAGCACTGCTGCAAATATTCTTCCAGCAGTTTCCAGCACTGCTGCAAATATTCTTCCAGCATTTTCCAGCACTGCTGGAAATATTCTTCCAGCAGTTTCCAGCGCTGCTGGAAATCTTTTTCCACCAGCAGAAGCCACAGGAAGGTTGGAAAAAAGAAGTCCAATGAAATTGGAATTAGCAATGGTACGAGTGAAGAACACCGGGCGTTCTTCCGGTTCTCAAGAAGGATTCGTCGTTCCAGCTAGACAGGCGACTGAAGAACGTAATCCTGTAGGAAGATTCAACTTCGGGGTAGTTCATCGTGAAACAAGACTGCAATCGACTTGGTAAGTAGCTGAGCTTCCTAGGACGAAAGAAGCCTGCGATGAAAAGCATTGAAGAGGAACAAGAGGGAAAGAGGGCGTGGAAGGAACCAGGAGGGAAAGAAGGAACCAGGGATACGGATATCTCGCTGTCAATCTTTTGTCAATGGAGTTCCGAAGAAACGCCTTCAACCCGAGTGTAAAAGCAATCTCATCTGATGGGGGTTAGGAAACGTCGGATGTGAATGAAGAGGAAGGGCTTTTGGTGTCGTCGTGAGTGACGAAACAAGTTTGTTGACATCGAGCACTGATTCTCACTCGTTTTCAAAA
The DNA here is from genome assembly GCA_030522765.1 of Ophioninae sp. B BG-2022a. Lineage (NCBI taxonomy): Eukaryota > Metazoa > Arthropoda > Insecta > Hymenoptera > Ichneumonidae > Ophioninae sp. B BG-2022a. The sequence continues at coordinate 5,556 of JAPYZJ010004296.1, read as the reverse complement.
CCCCACCGTCACCAACCTGCCTCGGAAAACAATTGCGCCCCCAGCTATCCTTTGATGCTCCTTACCACCCCATCTCGCATCCTCATTTCGCCTCCTGTAATCGCTGTACAAATTTCCTCGTGTTTTCAAAGCGAAAACCATTTTACCAAAGACAAAGACTGGATTGGAGCCCACCAAAGAGGAAGACACAGCTTTGGATGGAGAACGACGTTTAAAAATAGGAAGAACATTTGCAAATTTGGAAAAACGATATTTTTTGCATAAATTGATGGTGAAATTTTTTTAGAATATTTTTTTCAATTTTTGGAACGAAGTTCCAAGAATTGTTGGCGATTTGCAAAATCGCCAACGTTTCGAGACGTTTTTCTCAAAATTATGTTTTTCCTGACTGCTGGCGTAATTGCGCCGAAACTGTTTGACCGATTTCGATGAAATTTTTCACACATTTTCGTTATATCTGCAGTTTGTTGGTGAGCTTCAATATTATTCAGAATTCCAAAAATAAAACCTACTTTTGCCTTCAAATGTAGCAAAAATTTCATGAAAAATCACAAAATTGACTTCATCAAGCTGCCATTTGCTGAATTTAGCATGTATTTCGAAAATCTTAGTTCACCGATAGCGTATGGGTCTTGGCGTTAAGAATAATTTTTATTTTTATTTTTCTGATAATTAGAGGGTGAGGGAGCAAGCCAGCAGTACGGCAATATTTGTTTAAATCCTCTAAACGTTAATCTAGACGATGTCTAATTTGCATGAAAAAAATAATACATATTTTTTCCAACAATTAAAATATAAAACAAAACATATTTAAAGATTCAAATTTTTACGTGTATTTCTTCAATGAAAAATAATCATATGAAACCCATCATTTCCGAGCTTGTAAATGGTCTTCCTGTTTTAAATTGTCAAATGTCAAAATGAAACTTCATTGACGTTGGCAACTCCTTTTCTTTTAGAGACCACGTGACCCCCTACTGAACAATGATTTTTGTTCCCAATTGGAAATAAAAAAAGGCCAATTGATTCGTCATTCGAAAGATCCAGGGGTAAGAATTGAATGAATGGTGAACTGCTGATGATAGGGCCGTTAACTTCTCGGCATTGAATACCGAGGGTGGCAAACAGTTGCACTATTGAATACCAATGAGAAACACATCGGCGCCTCGTTGGCTCACCGGCCAGACACTCCGGCTCGTGGTTTTGCTCTCCTCGACTTATGAATACTATTCGCCACTTGGCCATGAATGCAAAACGTTTCGACATCGATTCACAGACGGCACGACGTCTGTTCATTCTTGCCTCTATGAGTAATCCGGTTTTTTTTTTATTTCCTTCAATTGAAATCTGTCTCTTTCGTCTTCTGATGGCTGGTGCCATCTGTTGATGACAAAAGCTGTCCAAAAGGAATTCGTAGCTTTTGGTACCAAGAATTACCATTTTTTAGCTTTTTTCTATTGGGTTTCAATGACGAAGCAAAAGACCCTCAAAATATGGTGGAATACATACAGCAAAATGGGAAATGGAATAATGATTTAGGTTCGAAATTTGTCTGTTTCGTCTTCTGATTTTCTGGAATATTGTTTGGGTTTGTTTGGGTCGAAGACTTGAAAAATGGATTTCCAACGGTAATAGGTCGATCTAAAGTCTGTTTGGGTTCCTATTGGTCAAAAACTCAAAAAATGAATTTCCAACGGTAATAGGGACATCCAAAATTTCTTTGGGTTTGTTCGGCTAAAAAATTCAAAAAAATGGATTTCCAACGGTAATAGGGACATTCGAAATTTGTTTGGGTTTGTTTGGCTCAAAAACTCAAAAAATGGATTTCCAACGGTAATAGGGACATTCGAAATTTGTTTGAGTTTGTTTGGCTCAAAAACTCAAAAAAGAAATTTCCAACGGTGATAGGGACATTCGAAATTTGTTTGGGTTTGTTTGGCTCAAAAACTCAAAAAAAAAAATTTCCAACCGTAATAGGGACATTAAAAATTTGTTTGGGTTTGTTCGGCTCAAAAACTCAAAAAAAAAATTTCCAACCGTAATAGGGACATTAAAAATTTGTTTGGGTTTGTTTGGCTCAAAAACTCAATAAATAAATTTCCAGGGGTAATAGGGACATTAAAAATTTGTTTAGGTTTGTTCGGCTCAAAAACTAAAAAAATAAATTTCCAACGCCGATAGGGATATCTAAAGGGTTGCGAGGGCGACTGGAAAAGCGTCACGTGATCGACGTGGAACGAAAGAGAGCGCTAATTACGAAGGTCGAAGCAGAAGCTCGCTTTGGAGTGTCGTTCCAGCATGTGTATCCGGAAGCCGGTGGTGGTAGGCGGTCAAGAGTGAAAGGAGACGAAATAAAAAAAAAAAAAAAAAAGAGAGAGAGAAAAAATGAAAAAAAAAAGAAAAGAGGGGGAAAAAATGAAAAAAAAAAAAAACGTTGCTTTATCTCGAGGGTGGCGGACGGGCGCGTCGACGCAGCCCATAAAGAATTTTGCGCGGTCACAGCGTGACGCGCCGAGCGAAATTCTTTATGGGGCTTTAATTAAAAATATTAATAATGGCGCACCCGCGCAAACGAAAGGGGACGACGAGGTGGGGGAGGGGTTCCCTCGGAAGGAAAGTAAAGCTGGTGGTGGAGGAGGAGATCGTATCCGGTGTGGCAACCCCGCCCACCAATGGATGAATGTAACGTCACGGGGAGTCCCCGGGATGCTGTACGGCCCTGTATAATGCTGTACAAACGAACAACAAACGAGCCTCGCTGGGCTAGACAACAATGGAGTTCGTTTGGGGATGCTGTTCCATGAAAGGTGGTGCCCGCCATAAGCGCGTGGCCTTCAAAAATAAAACAACCAAAAAAAAACCCGAACAACAACAAAATCATTTGCGAATATTAAAAGCCACTTTTTTTTACTTTCCATGTAAAAAAAAATAATTTTTTTAATGGAAATTTGAAAAAAGTGGATTTTTATAGTCGCTAATGATTTTTTTGCGGTTCGGCGGATTGTTTGTGTTGTTTGAAAAAAAAAAGTAAAAATTTGTTTTTCATGCAAAATGACCCCAACAAGGAAAACAAACCCAAATAACAAAAAAATCATTAGCGGATATTAAAAGCCACTTTTTTAAATTTCCATTAAAAAATAGTAATTTTTTTAATGGAAATTAAAAAAAAGTGGATTTTGATATTTGCTAATGATGTTTTTGCTGTTCGGGGGATTGTTTTGGTCGTTTAAAAAAAAACAAAAATTCGTCTTTCATGTAAAACGCCCCAAACAATAAAAAGAAACCCAAACAACAAAAAAATCATTAGCGAATATTAAAAGCTACTCTTTTTAATTTCCATTAGAAAAAAAAATCTTTTTTTAATACACTTAATTACCAAATAATAATAATAATAAAATAATATTTAATAAAGTTGATTACCACATTATAATAATAACAAGAGTAAAACGAAATAAAATTAATTCCAAAATAATAAAAATAAAAAAAATCATAATAACAACAATAATAATACTAACTTTCTGATTATTATTATAACATTACAAAAAAACCTGCATTGCAGACTACATTACTCTAATAATTATAATACTAAAAAATAGTGATAACAGCAATGAAAATAATGAGAATAAAAATAGAGAGAAAGAGAAAGAAAAAGCGAGAGAGTGATATCAAAATAGACACAAGTTTTAGTCCATCCACTCGGAAATACGGAATCATTATGAGGCCCCGAATGATTAGTCAGGTGAGCGCGAGACCGGAATAAATTCTGTACACATCCAGCCATCGTGCCCGTACACGTATATATTTATATTAAACACGTTCCAGAGTATAGAGAGCATACGAGTGGGGTAGAAACGAGGCAATGGCGAGACCAAAGAGCAGACAGGAAATACGGAGTGTGCGCCCTCTGCCTACAGCGTATGTGATGCTGCGAATTAAAAAAAAAAAAAGCAAAAGAGAGAGAGAGAGAGAAAAAAAGAAAAAAATGTTTGGGTCGGCCAGGGAGGGGGAGGGGGAAGAAAAAAATTACGAGAACAATGCGTCGGGCGAGCACTTGTGTATCGCATATACGGTGAGCGTGTATTCATACACGACGATATGGAAATCGGGGGGGAGAGTGAAAACAAGAGGGATGCCCCCCCCCCCACTCTTGTGGAATTTTCTCTCTCTCTCTCTCTCTTCCGGAGCAAATGATGCGGTATGCATACGAGGCCAACAATTCATAAATCAACGTTGGCACACGCGCGTTGTTCCAATAAAGAAAGAGAAAAAAAAAAAGAAAAAAGAAAAGAAGAAAAAAAAACGTGTATAGACGGAACACGATGGTGGCGGCCGGGAGGAAAAGTATTAGCGAGGAGGAGAGTAACCACCCCGTGTACTCGTAGAGTGCTTATGTCGCGCGGCTCTATTTCATATGCAGATTAATCTCCGGTATGAGCACGCGCGTCCTCGCTTCTTTACGTATTTTTTTCTATTTTTTTAATTGATTTTTTTCAGTATTTTTTTTCATTCTTTTTTTATTATTATTTTCTCATTTATTTATTTCTATTTTTTTTAAATTGATTTTTTTCAGTATTTTTTTTCATTTTTATTATTATTATTTATTTATTTATTTATTTCTATTTTTTTAAAATTGATTTTTTTCAGTATTTTTTTAAATTATTTTTTTATTATTATTTATTATGATTTAAAAAAAAAATTTTTTTATTGATCCTGGATGAGATATCTTGAATGAAGAAGGTGCCGAGATGGGAAGGGGGAGGGGTGGTGGGGACGCGCAAATTAATCATTGAAGTGGCTCTTGATTTATTATTGTTAAGGGGCTAGATAAGAGAAGGATCGAAGGACGCTTTCGATTGTCCGCTAAGATTAATTAATTCGATTCCATTGTGAAGAGGCACGAGGGGAGGGGCTGGAGTCTGCGAAGAAGCTTTTAAACGATGAATAGATGTCCCTCGGACGAGGTAGGAAAAACCATGGGAATAATCAACGCGATGGTTAATTATTTATTATTTTTATTGGAGAGGTATGCATATGTGTATGGGAGTGAGATTTTTATATCTTGGAGATAAATTCGCAATTTGGGTCGCATTGAACTCGCCATTTCTACGGAAAAATGTCGATAAAATGTTCGAGAAAGGTTTTTGCATCGTGAATCGTGAATCGTGAATTTGAATCGTGAATATCCTGTTTTTAGAAGTTTTATACGATTTTTTTACGAAAATTTTGGGTTTTGGGGTAAAGTAATGGTAGATTCGTGCTTAAGGGATCAAATTACATCAAAAGTGACCATTTATAAAAATATTAAAAGTCCAAAACTTTTTGGATTTTAGGGCAAAAAAAGTTTTTCCACTCAATAATCGATAACTTTTTTTCCTTTAGGATTTGGTACTCCACTCTGTGCTCAATCTCTTTGTTATGATTTTTTCTTCAAAATTCTTTTTTAATAATTAAAATATCATGATTTTTCGATTTTTGGCAGAATTTCAAAGTTGGACCATCGATTTTTGCCAATTTTTCCATACATACCCCTTTGCCTCTTTTTTAGCGATTTTTCAA